>CM051689.1:28995185-29035009 GCA_028022725.1 Lycodopsis pacificus | reverse complement strand
TATCTTCAGTTGTAGTCTGTAGTATTTGTCATGTTCAACCGCCTCAACATGTAGCACTTACTGAATTAAAAACACAAGCCAATGCTCAAGTTGAGGAAATATAAATGACTTACAGAGAGCAGTTATGAGTTCCCCCGTGGTCCAGATGGTTCGCTCCTTGCATCATCTGTGCTGTGCCCAGGAAGCTGTGGAAGTGGTGCTTCCTGCTCAGATTTGACCATCTTAAATACTGAATGCAGCCAAGTCACATGAACTCCGCCTACTTTTTGATGAAGTTTCAATGGTCTTGACTATGTAAGTAAACAAAGGCTTCATGAAGATACAACTATCAACTTAAATGTATGCACACCATTAGCATTTGATGAATGGTCAATTCGAGTGCAATGAGTCTTCTTGGTGCAAATCTTTGCCACACGGTGGCCTGAAGTTGGAGCTCACTCAGGAGTACGTAGAACTACACAAAGATACAGCTTACACACTTGAAGATGTAGAGATCCGCAAAACTACCCCAACAAAAAGCACTTACTGAATTCAACAGTCAATGCTCAAGTTAGGGTAGTAAGAAGACTTAGAAATCATGTTCTTAAACCAGTAACAATCGATCTAGCAGGGCTTTCTTCATACATTCTTTGAAAAGAAGGCTGGGATTTCAGAGGTCAGCAAAACTACCCCAACAAAAAGCACTTACTGCATTCACAAGTCAAGTCAGTGCTTGTGTTTGGGTAGCTTTGGTGCCTAATTTATGCATTTAGCTAGTCATTTTAAAATGGTGGAAATCTACTGTCTGTGCATTTGTCCCTTGATATGTCTGTTGAAGAACACACAACCAAGACAACCCCAAAGAGAAGCACTTATGAACGAAAGAATCATCAGTGTCTCAGTTTGAGGTTATCTGAATGTGATTTCATTGACATCTATCTTCAGTTGTAGTCTGTAGTATTTGTCATGTTCAACCGCCTCAACAAGTAGCACTTACTGAATTAAAAACACAAGCCAATGCTCAAGTTGAGGAAATATAAATGACTTACAGAGAGCAGTCATGAGTTCCCCCGTGGTCCAGATGGTTCGCTCCTTGCATCATCTGTGCTGTGCCCAGGAAGCTGTGGAAGTGGTGCTTCCTGCTCAGATTTGACCATCTTAAATACTGAATGCAGCCAAGTCACATGAACTCCGCCTACTTTTTGATGAAGTTTCAATGGTCTTGACAATGTAAGTAAACAAAGGCTTCATGAAGATACAACTATCAACTTAAATGTATGCACACCATTAGCATTTGATGAATGGTCAATTCGAGTGCAATGAGTCTTCTTGGTGCAAATCTTTGCCACACGGTGGCCTGAAGTTGGAGCTCACTCAGGAGCACGTAGAACTACACAAAGATACAGCTTACACACTTGAAGATGTAGAGATCCGCAAAACTACCCCAACAAAAAGCACTTACTGAATTCAACAGTCAATGCTCAAGTTAGGGTAGTAAGAAGACTTAGAAATCATGTTCTTTAACCAGTAACAATCGATCTAGCAGGGCTTTCTTCATAAATTCTTTGAAAAGAAGGCTGGGATTTCAGAGGTCAGCAAAACTACCCCAACAAAAAGCACTTACTGCATTCACAAGTCAAGTCAGTGCTTGTGTTTGGGTAGCTTTGGTGCCTAATTTATGCATTTAGCTAGTCATTTTAAAATGGTGGAAATCTACTGTCTGTGCATTTGTCCCTTGATATGTCTGTTGAAGAACACACAACCAAGACAACCCCAAAGAGAAGCACTTATGAACGAAAGAATCATCAGTGTCTCAGTTTGAGGTTATCTGAATGTGATTTCATTGACATCTATCTTCAGTTGTAGTCTGTAGTATTTGTCATGTTCAACCGCCTCAACATGTAGCACTTACTGAATTAAAAACACAAGCCAATGCTCAAGTTGAGGAAATATAAATGACTTACAGAGAGCAGTTATGAGTTCCCCCGTGGTCCAGATGGTTCGCTCCTTGCATCATCTGTGCTGTGCCCAGGAAGCTGTGGAAGTGGTGCTTCCTGCTCAGATTTGACCATCTTAAATACTGAATGCAGCCAAGTCACATGAACTCCGCCTACTTTTTGATGAAGTTTCAATGGTCTTGACAATGTAAGTAAACAAAGGCTTCATGAAGATACAACTATCAACTTAAATGTATGCACACCATTAGCATTTGATGAATGGTCAATTCGAGTGCAATGAGTCTTCTTGGTGCAAATCTTTGCCACACGGTGGCCTGAAGTTGGAGCTCACTCAGGAGCACGTAGAACTACACAAAGATACAGCTTACACACTTGAAGATGTAGAGATCCGCAAAACTACCCCAACAAAAAGCACTTACTGAATTCAACAGTCAATGCTCAAGTTAGAGTAGTAAGAAGACTTAGAAATCATGTTCTTTAACCAGTAACAATCGATCTAGCAGGGTTTTCTTCATAAATTCTTTGAAAAGAAGGCTGGGATTTCACAGGTCAGCAAAACTACCCCAACAAAAAGCACTTACTGCATTCACAAGTCAAGCCAGTGCTTGTGTTTGGGTAGCTTTGGTGCCTAATTTATGCATTTAGCTAGTCATTTTAAAATGGTGGAAATCTACTGTCTGTGCATTTGTCCCTTGATATGTCTGTTGAAGAACACACAACCAAGACAACCCCAAAGAGAAGCACTTATGAACGAAAGAATCATCAGTGTCTCAGTTTGAGGTTATCTGAATGTGATTTCATTGACATCTATCTTCAGTTGTAGTCTGCAGTATTTGTCATGTTCAACCGCCTCAACAAGTAGCACTTACTGAATTAAAAACACAAGCCAATGCTCAAGTTGAGGAAATATAAATGACTTACAGAGAGCAGTTATGAGTTCCCCCGTGGTCCAGATGGTTCGCTCCTTGCATCATCTGTGCTGTGCCCAGGAAGCTGTGGAAGTGGTGCTTCCTGCTCAGATTTGACCATCTTAAATACTGAATGCAGCCAAGTCACATGAACTCCGCCTACTTTTTGATGAAGTTTCAATGGTCTTGACTATGTAAGTAAACAAAGGCTTCATGAAGATACAACTATCAACTTAAATGTATGCACACCATTAGCATTTGATGAATGGTCAATTCGAGTGCAATGAGTCTTCTTGGTGCAAATCTTTGCCACACGGTGGCCTGAAGTTGGAGCTCACTCAGGAGCACGTAGAACTACACAAAGATACAGCTTACACACTTGAAGATGTAGAGATCCGCAAAACTACCCCAACAAAAAGCACTTACTGAATTCAACAGTCAATGCTCAAGTTAGGGTAGTAAGAAGACTTAGAAATCATGTTCTTTAACCAGTAACAATCGATCTAGCAGGGCTTTCTTCATAAATTCTTTGAAAAGAAGGCTGGGATTTCAGAGGTCAGCAAAACTACCCCAACAAAAAGCACTTACTGCATTCACAAGTCAAGTCAGTGCTTGTGTTTGGGTAGCTTTGGTGCCTAATTTATGCATTTAGCTAATCATTTTAAAATGGTGGAAATCTACTGTCTGTGCATTTGTCCCTTGATATGTCTGTTGAAGAACACACAACCAAGACAACCCCAAAGAGAAGCACTTATGAACGAAAGAATCATCAGTGTCTCAGTTTGAGGTTATCTGAATGTGATTTCATTGACATCTATCTTCAGTTGTAGTCTGTAGTATTTGTCATGTTCAACCGCCTCAACAAGTAGCACTTACTGAATTAAAAACACAAGCCAATGCTCAAGTTGAGGAAATATAAATGACTTACAGAGATCAGTCATGAGTTCCCCCGTGGTCCAGATGGTTCGCTCCTTGCATCATCTGTGCTGTGCCCAGGAAGCTGTGGAAGTGGTGCTTCCTGCTCAGATTTGACCATCTTAAATACTGAATGCAGCCAAGTCACATGAACTCCGCCTACTTTTTGATGAAGTTTCAATGGTCTTGACTATGGAAAGGAAACAACGGCTTCATGAAGATACAACTATCAACTTAAATGTATGCACACCATTAGCATTTGATGAATGGTCAATTTGAGTGCAATGAGTCTTCTTGGTGCAAATCTTTGCCACACGGTGGCCTGAAGTTGGAGCTCACTCAGGAGCACGTAGAACTACACAAAGATACAGCTTACACACTTGAAGATGTAGAGATCCGCAAAACTACCCCAACAAAAAGCACTTACTGAATTCAACAGTCAATGCTCAAGTTAGGGTAGTAAGAAGACTTAGAAATCATGTTCTTAAACCAGTAACAATCGATCTAGCAGGGCTTTCTTCATAAATTCTTTGAAAAGAAGGCTGGGATTTCAGAGGTCAGCAAAACTACCCCAACAAAAAGCACTTACTGCATTCACAAGTCAAGTCAGTGCTTGTGTTTGGGTAGCTTTGGTGCCTAATTTATGCATTTAGCTAGTCATTTTAAAATGGTGGAAATCTACTGTCTGTGCATTTGTCCCTTGATATGTCTGTTGAAGAACACACAACCAAGACAACCCCAAAGAGAAGCACTTATGAACGAAAGAATCATCAGTGTCTCAGTTTGAGGTTATCTGAATGTGATTTCATTGACATCTATCTTCAGTTGTAGTCTGTAGTATTTGTCATGTTCAACCGCCTCAACATGTAGCACTTACTGAATTAAAAACACAAGCCAATGCTCAAGTTGAGGAAATATAAATGACTTACAGAGAGCAGTTATGAGTTCCCCCGTGGTCCAGATGGTTCGCTCCTTGCATCATCTGTGCTGTGCCCAGGAAGCTGTGGAAGTGGTGCTTCCTGCTCAGATTTGACCATCTTAAATACTGAATGCAGCCAAGTCACATGAACTCCGCCTACTTTTTGATGAAGTTTCAATGGTCTTGACAATGTAAGTAAACAAAGGCTTCATGAAGATACAACTATCAACTTAAATGTATGCACACCATTAGCATTTGATGAATGGTCAATTCGAGTGCAATGAGTCTTCTTGGTGCAAATCTTTGCCACACGGTGGCCTGAAGTTGGAGCTCACTCAGGAGCACGTAGAACTACACAAAGATACAGCTTACACACTTGAAGATGTAGAGATCCGCAAAACTACCCCAACAAAAAGCACTTACTGAATTCAACAGTCAATGCTCAAGTTAGAGTAGTAAGAAGACTTAGAAATCATGTTCTTTAACCAGTAACAATCGATCTAGCAGGGTTTTCTTCATAAATTCTTTGAAAAGAAGGCTGGGATTTCACAGGTCAGCAAAACTACCCCAACAAAAAGCACTTACTGCATTCACAAGTCAAGCCAGTGCTTGTGTTTGGGTAGCTTTGGTGCCTAATTTATGCATTTAGCTAGTCATTTTAAAATGGTGGAAATCTACTGTCTGTGCATTTGTCCCTTGATATGTCTGTTGAAGAACACACAACCAAGACAACCCCAAAGAGAAGCACTTATGAACGAAAGAATCATCAGTGTCTCAGTTTGAGGTTATCTGAATGTGATTTCATTGACATCTATCTTCAGTTGTAGTCTGCAGTATTTGTCATGTTCAACCGCCTCAACAAGTAGCACTTACTGAATTAAAAACACAAGCCAATGCTCAAGTTGAGGAAATATAAATGACTTACAGAGAGCAGTTATGAGTTCCCCCGTGGTCCAGATGGTTCGCTCCTTGCATCATCTGTGCTGTGCCCAGGAAGCTGTGGAAGTGGTGCTTCCTGCTCAGATTTGACCATCTTAAATACTGAATGCAGCCAAGTCACATGAACTCCGCCTACTTTTTGATGAAGTTTCAATGGTCTTGACTATGTAAGTAAACAAAGGCTTCATGAAGATACAACTATCAACTTAAATGTATGCACACCATTAGCATTTGATGAATGGTCAATTCGAGTGCAATGAGTCTTCTTGGTGCAAATCTTTGCCACACGGTGGCCTGAAGTTGGAGCTCACTCAGGAGCACGTAGAACTACACAAAGATACAGCTTACACACTTGAAGATGTAGAGATCCGCAAAACTACCCCAACAAAAAGCACTTACTGAATTCAACAGTCAATGCTCAAGTTAGGGTAGTAAGAAGACTTAGAA
This sequence comes from Lycodopsis pacificus, assembly GCA_028022725.1. Classification (NCBI taxonomy): domain Eukaryota; kingdom Metazoa; phylum Chordata; class Actinopteri; order Perciformes; family Zoarcidae; genus Lycodopsis; species Lycodopsis pacificus. The sequence continues at coordinate 29,028,944 of CM051689.1, read as the reverse complement.
ATCATGTTCTTAAACCAGTAACAATCGATCTAGCAGGGCTTTCTTCATAAATTCTTTGAAAAGAAGGCTGGGATTTCAGAGGTCAGCAAAACTACCCCAACAAAAAGCACTTACTGCATTCACAAGTCAAGTCAGTGCTTGTGTTTGGGTAGCTTTGGTGCCTAATTTATGCATTTAGCTAGTCATTTTAAAATGGTGGAAATCTACTGTCTGTGCATTTGTCCCTTGATATGTCTGTTGAAGAACACACAACCAAGACAACCCCAAAGAGAAGCACTTATGAACGAAAGAATCATCAGTGTCTCAGTTTGAGGTTATCTGAATGTGATTTCATTGACATCTATCTTCAGTTGTAGTCTGTAGTATTTGTCATGTTCAACCGCCTCAACATGTAGCACTTACTGAATTAAAAACACAAGCCAATGCTCAAGTTGAGGAAATATAAATGACTTACAGAGAGCAGTTATGAGTTCCCCCGTGGTCCAGATGGTTCGCTCCTTGCATCATCTGTGCTGTGCCCAGGAAGCTGTGGAAGTGGTGCTTCCTGCTCAGATTTGACCATCTTAAATACTGAATGCAGCCAAGTCACATGAACTCCGCCTACTTTTTGATGAAGTTTCAATGGTCTTGACAATGTAAGGAAACAAAGGCTTCATGAAGATACAACTATCAACTTAAATGTATGCACACCATTAGCATTTGATGAATGGTCAATTCGAGTGCAATGAGTCTTCTTGGTGCAAATCTTTGCCACACGGTGGCCTGAAGTTGGAGCTCACTCAGGAGCACGTAGAACTACACAAAGATACAGCTTACACACTTGAAGATGTAGAGATCCGCAAAACTACCCCAACAAAAAGCACTTACTGAATTCAACAGTCAATGCTCAAGTTAGGGTAGTAAGAAGACTTAGAAATCATGTTCTTTAACCAGTAACAATCGATCTAGCAGGGCTTTCTTCATAAATTCTTTGAAAAGAAGGCTGGGATTTCAGAGGTCAGCAAAACTACCCCAACAAAAAGCACTTACTGCATTCACAAGTCAAGTCAGTGCTTGTGTTTGGGTAGCTTTGGTGCCTAATTTATGCATTTAGCTAATCATTTTAAAATGGTGGAAATCTACTGTCTGTGCATTTGTCCCTTGATATGTCTGTTGAAGAACACACAACCAAGACAACCCCAAAGAGAAGCACTTATGAACGAAAGAATCATCAGTGTCTCAGTTTGAGGTTATCTGAATGTGATTTCATTGACATCTATCTTCAGTTGTAGTCTGTAGTATTTGTCATGTTCAACCGCCTCAACAAGTAGCACTTACTGAATTAAAAACACAAGCCAATGCTCAAGTTGAGGAAATATAAATGACTTACAGAGATCAGTCATGAGTTCCCCCGTGGTCCAGATGGTTCGCTCCTTGCATCATCTGTGCTGTGCCCAGGAAACTGTGGAAGTGGTGCTTCCTGCTCAGATTTGACCATCTTAAATACTGAATGCAGCCAAGTCACATGAACTCCGCCTACTTTTTGATGAAGTTTCAATGGTCTTGACTATGTAAGGAAACAAAGGCTTCATGAAGATACAACTATCAACTTAAATGTATGCACACCATTAGCATTTGATGAATGGTCAATTTGAGTGCAATGAGTCTTCTTGGTGCAAATCTTTGCCACACGGTGGCCTGAAGTTGGAGCTCACTCAGGAGCACGTAGAACTACACAAAGATACAGCTTACACACTTGAAGATGTAGAGATCCGCAAAACTACCCTAACAAAAAGCACTTACTGAATTCAACAGTCAATGCTCAAGTTAGGGTAGTAAGAAGACTTAGAAATCATGTTCTTTAACCAGTAACAATCGATCGAGCAGGGCTTTCTTCATAAATTCTTTGAAAAGAAGGCTGGGATTTCAGAGGTCAGCAAAACTACCCCAACAAAAAGCACTTACTGCATTCACAAGTCAAGTCAGTGCTTGTGTTTGGGTAGCTTTGGTGCCTAATTTATGCATTTAGCTAGTCATTTTAAAATGGTGGAAATCTACTGTCTGTGCATTTGTCCCTTGATATGTCTGTTGAAGAACACACAACCAAGACAACCCCAAAGAGAAGCACTTATGAACGAAAGAATCATCAGTGTCTCAGTTTGAGGTTATCTGAATGTGATTTCATTGACATCTATCTTCAGTTGTAGTCTGTAGTATTTGTCATGTTCAACCGCCTCAACAAGTAGCACTTACTGAATTAAAAACACAAGCCAATGCTCAAGTTGAGGAAATATAAATGACTTACAGAGAGCAGTCATGAGTTCCCCCGTGGTCCAGATGGTTCGCTCCTTGCATCATCTGTGCTGTGCCCAGGAAGCTGTGGAAGTGGTGCTTCCTGCTCAGATTTGACCATCTTAAATACTGAATGCAGCCAAGTCACATGAACTCCGCCTACTTTTTGATGAAGTTTCAATGGTCTTGACAATGTAAGTAAACAAAGGCTTCATGAAGATACAACTATCAACTTAAATGTATGCACACCATTAGCATTTGATGAATGGTCAATTCGAGTGCAATGAGTCTTCTTGGTGCAAATCTTTGCCACACGGTGGCCTGAAGTTGGAGCTCACTCAGGAGCACGTAGAACTACACAAAGATACAGCTTACACACTTGAAGATGTAGAGATCCGCAAAACTACCCCAACAAAAAGCACTTACTGAATTCAACAGTCAATGCTCAAGTTAGGGTAGTAAGAAGACTTAGAAATCATGTTCTTTAACCAGTAACAATCGATCTAGCAGGGCTTTCTTCATAAATTCTTTGAAAAGAAGGCTGGGATTTCAGAGGTCAGCAAAACTACCCCAACAAAAAGCACTTACTGCATTCACAAGTCAAGTCAGTGCTTGTGTTTGGGTAGCTTTGGTGCCTAATTTATGCATTTAGCTAGTCATTTTAAAATGGTGGAAATCTACTGTCTGTGCATTTGTCCCTTGATATGTCTGTTGAAGAACACACAACCAAGACAACCCCAAAGAGAAGCACTTATGAACGAAAGAATCATCAGTGTCTCAGTTTGAGGTTATCTGAATGTGATTTCATTGACATCTATCTTCAGTTGTAGTCTGTAGTATTTGTCATGTTCAACCGCCTCAACATGTAGCACTTACTGAATTAAAAACACAAGCCAATGCTCAAGTTGAGGAAATATAAATGACTTACAGAGAGCAGTTATGAGTTCCCCCGTGGTCCAGATGGTTCGCTCCTTGCATCATCTGTGCTGTGCCCAGGAAGCTGTGGAAGTGGTGCTTCCTGCTCAGATTTGACCATCTTAAATACTGAATGCAGCCAAGTCACATGAACTCCGCCTACTTTTTGATGAAGTTTCAATGGTCTTGACAATGTAAGTAAACAAAGGCTTCATGAAGATACAACTATCAACTTAAATGTATGCACACCATTAGCATTTGATGAATGGTCAATTCGAGTGCAATGAGTCTTCTTGGTGCAAATCTTTGCCACACGGTGGCCTGAAGTTGGAGCTCACTCAGGAGCACGTAGAACTACACAAAGATACAGCTTACACACTTGAAGATGTAGAGATCCGCAAAACTACCCCAACAAAAAGCACTTACTGAATTCAACAGTCAATGCTCAAGTTAGAGTAGTAAGAAGACTTAGAAATCATGTTCTTTAACCAGTAACAATCGATCTAGCAGGGTTTTCTTCATAAATTCTTTGAAAAGAAGGCTGGGATTTCACAGGTCAGCAAAACTACCCCAACAAAAAGCACTTACTGCATTCACAAGTCAAGCCAGTGCTTGTGTTTGGGTAGCTTTGGTGCCTAATTTATGCATTTAGCTAGTCATTTTAAAATGGTGGAAATCTACTGTCTGTGCATTTGTCCCTTGATATGTCTGTTGAAGAACACACAACCAAGACAACCCCAAAGAGAAGCACTTATGAACGAAAGAATCATCAGTGTCTCAGTTTGAGGTTATCTGAATGTGATTTCATTGACATCTATCTTCAGTTGTAGTCTGCAGTATTTGTCATGTTCAACCGCCTCAACAAGTAGCACTTACTGAATTAAAAACACAAGCCAATGCTCAAGTTGAGGAAATATAAATGACTTACAGAGAGCAGTTATGAGTTCCCCCGTGGTCCAGATGGTTCGCTCCTTGCATCATCTGTGCTGTGCCCAGGAAGCTGTGGAAGTGGTGCTTCCTGCTCAGATTTGACCATCTTAAATACTGAATGCAGCCAAGTCACATGAACTCCGCCTACTTTTTGATGAAGTTTCAATGGTCTTGACTATGTAAGTAAACAAAGGCTTCATGAAGATACAACTATCAACTTAAATGTATGCACACCATTAGCATTTGATGAATGGTCAATTCGAGTGCAATGAGTCTTCTTGGTGCAAATCTTTGCCACACGGTGGCCTGAAGTTGGAGCTCACTCAGGAGCACGTAGAACTACACAAAGATACAGCTTACACACTTGAAGATGTAGAGATCCGCAAAACTACCCCAACAAAAAGCACTTACTGAATTCAACAGTCAATGCTCAAGTTAGGGTAGTAAGAAGACTTAGAAATCATGTTCTTAAACCAGTAACAATCGATCTAGCAGGGCTTTCTTCATAAATTCTTTGAAAAGAAGGCTGGGATTTCAGAGGTCAGCAAAACTACCCCAACAAAAAGCACTTACTGCATTCACAAGTCAAGTCAGTGCTTGTGTTTGGGTAGCTTTGGTGCCTAATTTATGCATTTAGCTAGTCATTTTAAAATGGTGGAAATCTACTGTCTGTGCATTTGTCCCTTGATATGTCTGTTGAAGAACACACAACCAAGACAACCCCAAAGAGAAGCACTTATGAACGAAAGAATCATCAGTGTCTCAGTTTGAGGTTATCTGAATGTGATTTCATTGACATCTATCTTCAGTTGTAGTCTGTAGTATTTGTCATGTTCAACCGCCTCAACATGTAGCACTTACTGAATTAAAAACACAAGCCAATGCTCAAGTTGAGGAAATATAAATGACTTACAGAGAGCAGTTATGAGTTCCCCCGTGGTCCAGATGGTTCGCTCCTTGCATCATCTGTGCTGTGCCCAGGAAGCTGTGGAAGTGGTGCTTCCTGCTCAGATTTGACCATCTTAAATACTGAATGCAGCCAAGTCACATGAACTCCGCCTACTTTTTGATGAAGTTTCAATGGTCTTGACAATGTAAGGAAACAAAGGCTTCATGAAGATACAACTATCAACTTAAATGTATGCACACCATTAGCATTTGATGAATGGTCAATTCGAGTGCAATGAGTCTTCTTGGTGCAAATCTTTGCCACACGGTGGCCTGAAGTTGGAGCTCACTCAGGAGCACGTAGAACTACACAAAGATACAGCTTACACACTTGAAGATGTAGAGATCCGCAAAACTACCCCAACAAAAAGCACTTACTGAATTCAACAGTCAATGCTCAAGTTAGGGTAGTAAGAAGACTTAGAAATCATGTTCTTTAACCAGTAACAATCGATCTAGCAGGGCTTTCTTCATAAATTCTTTGAAAAGAAGGCTGGGATTTCAGAGGTCAGCAAAACTACCCCAACAAAAAGCACTTACTGCATTCACAAGTCAAGTCAGTGCTTGTGTTTGGGTAGCTTTGGTGCCTAATTTATGCATTTAGCTAGTCATTTTAAAATGGTGGAAATCTACTGTCTGTGCATTTGTCCCTTGATATGTCTGTTGAAGAACACACAACCAAGACAACCCCAAAGAGAAGCACTTATGAACGAAAGAATCATCAATGTCTCAGTTTGAGGTTATCTGAATGTGATTTCATTAACATCTATCTTCAGTTGTAGACTGTAGTATTTGTCATGTTCAACCGCCTCAACATGTAGCACTTACTGAATTAAAAACACAAGCCAATGCTCAAGTTGAGGAAATATAAATGACTTACAGAGAGCAGTTATGAGTTCCCCCGTGGTCCAGATGGTTCGCTCCTTGCATCATCTGTGCTGTGCCCAGGAAGCTGTGGAAGTGGTGCTTCCTGCTCAGATTTGACCATCTTAAATACTGAATGCAGCCAAGTCACATGAACTCCGCCTACTTTTTGATGAAGTTTCAATGGTCTTGACAATGTAAGTAAACAAAGGCTTCATGAAGATACAACTATCAACTTAAATGTATGCACACCATTAGCATTTGATGAATGGTCAATTTGAGTGCAATGAGTCTTCTTGGTGCAAATCTTTGCCACACGGTGGCCTGAAGTTGGAGCTCACTCAGGAGTACGGAGAACTACACAAAGATACAGCTTACACACTTGAAGATGTAGAGATCCGCAAAACTACCCCAACAAAAAGCACTTACTGAATTCAACAGTCAATGCTCAAGTTAGGGTAGTAAGAAGACTTAGAAATCATGTTCTTTAACCAGTAACAATCGATCTAGCAGGGCTTTCTTCATAAATTCTTTGAAAAGAAGGCTGGGATTTCAGAGGTCAGCAAAACTACCCCAACAAAAAGCACTTACTGCATTCACAAGTCAAGTCAGTGCTTGTGTTTGGGTAGCTTTGGTGCCTAATTTATGCATTTAGCTAATCATTTTAAAATGGTGGAAATCTACTGTCTGTGCATTTGTCCCTTGATATGTCTGTTGAAGAACACACAACCAAGACAACCCCAAAGAGAAGCACTTATGAACGAAAGAATCATCAGTGTCTCAGTTTGAGGTTATCTGAATGTGATTTCATTGACATCTATCTTCAGTTGTAGTCTGTAGTATTTGTCATGTTCAACCGCCTCAACAAGTAGCACTTACTGAATTAAAAACACAAGCCAATGCTCAAGTTGAGGAAATATAAATGACTTACAGAGAGCAGTCATGAGTTCCCCCGTGGTCCAGATGGTTCGCTCCTTGCATCATCTGTGCTGTGCCCAGGAAGCTGTGGAAGTGGTGCTTCCTGCTCAGATTTGACCATCTTAAATACTGAATGCAGCCAAGTCACATGAACTCCGCCTACTTTTTGATGAAGTTTCAATGGTCTTGACTATGTAAGTAAACAAAGGCTTCAAGAAGATACAACTATCAACTTAAATGTATGCACACCATTAGCATTTGATGAATGGTCAATTCGAGTGCAATGAGTCTTCTTGGTGCTTCCTGCTCAGATTTGACCATCTTAAATACTGAATGCAGCCAAGTCACATGAACTCCGCCTACTTTTTGATGAAGTTTCAATGGTCTTGACTATGTAAGTAAACAAAGGCTTCAAGAAGGTACAACTATCAACTTAAATGTATGCACACCATATTAGCATTTGATGAATGGTCAATTAGAGTGCAATGAGTCTTCTTGGTGCAAATCTTTGCCACACGGTGGCCTGAAGTTGGAGCTCACTCAGGAGTACGTAGAACTACACAAAGATACAGCTTACACACTTGAAGATGTAGAGATCAGCAAAACTACCCCAACAAAAAGCACTTACTGAATTCAACAGTCAATGCTCAAGTTAGGGTAGTAAGAAGACTTAGAAATCATGTTCTTTCACCAGTAACAATCGATCTCGCGGGGCTTTCTTCATAAATTCTTTGAAAAGAAGGCTGGGATTTCAGAGGACAGCAAAACTACCCCAACAAAAAGCACTTACTGCATTCACAAGTCAAGTCAGTGCTTGTGTTTGGGTAGCTTTGGTGCCTAATTTATGCATTTAGCTAGTCATTTTAAAATGGTGAAAATCTACTGTCTGTGCATTTGTCCCTTGATATGTCTGTTGAAGAACACACAACCAAGACAACCCCAAAGAGAAGCACTTATGAACAAAAGAATCATCAGTGTCTCAGTTTGAGGTTATCTGAATGTGATTTCATTGACATCTATCTTCAGTTGTAGTCTGTAGTATTTGTCATGTTCAACCGCCTCAACAAGTAGCACTTACTGAATTAAAAACACAAGCCAATGCTCAAGTTGAGGAAATATAAATGACTTACAGAGAGCAGTCATGAGTTCCCCCGTGGTCCAGATGGTTCGCTCCTTGCATCATCTGTGCTGTGCCCAGGAAGCTGTGGAAGTGGTGCTTCCTGCTCAGATTTGACCATCTTAAATACTGAATGCAGCCAAGTCACATGAACTCCGCCTACTTTTTGATGAAGTTTCAATGGTCTTGACTATGTAAGTAAACAAAGGCTTCATGAAGATACAACTATCAACTTAAATGTATGCACACCATTAGCATTTGATGAATGGTCAATTCGAGTGCAATGAGTCTTCTTGGTGCAAATCTTTGCCACATGGTGGCCTGAAGTTGGAGCTCACTCAGGAGTACGTAGAACTACACAAAGATACAGCTTACACACTTGAAGATGTAGAGATCAGCAAAACTACCCCAACAAAAATCACTTACTGAATTCAACAGTCAATGCTCAAGTTAGGGTAGTAAGAAGACTTAGAAATCATGTTCTTTAACCAGTAACAATCGATCTCGCGGGGCTTTCTTCATAAATTCTTTGAAAAGAAGGCTGGGATTTCAGAGGTCAGCAAAACTACCCCAACAAAAAGCACTTACTGCATTCACAAGTCAAGTCAGTGCTTGTGTTTCGGTAGCTTTGGTGCCTAATTTATGCATTTAGCTAGTCATTTTAAAATGGTGGAAATCTACTGTCTGTGCATTTGTCCCTTGATATGTCTGTTGAAGAACACACAACCAAGACAACCCCAAAGAGAAGCACTTATGAACGAAAGAATCATCAGTGTCTCAGTTTGAGGTTATCTGAATGTGATTTCATTGACATCTATCTTCAGTTGTAGTCTGTAGTATTTGTCATGTTCAACCGCCTCAACAAGTAGCACTTACTGAATTAAAAACACAAGCCAATGCTCAAGTTGAGGAAATATAAATGACTTATAGAGAGCAGTCATGAGTTCCCCCGTGGTCCAGATGGTTCGCTCCTTGCATCATCTGTGCTGTGCCCAGGAAGCTGTGGAAGTGGTGCTTCCTGCTCAGATTTGACCATCTTAAATACTGAATGCAGCCAAGTCACATGAACTCCGCCTACTTTTTGATGAAGTTTCAATGGTCTTGACAATGTAAGTAAACAAAGGCTTCATGAAGATACAACTATCAACTTAAATGTATGCACACCATTAGCATTTGATGAATGGTCAATTCGAGTGCAATGAGTCTTCTTGGTGCAAATCTTTGCCACACGGTGGCCTGAAGTTGGAGCTCACTCAGGAGTACGTAGAACTACACAAAGATACAGCTTACACACTTGAAGATGTAGAGATCCGCAAAACTACCCCAACAAAAAGCACTTACTGAATTCAACAGTCAATGCTCAAGTTAGGGGAGTAAGAAGACTTAGAAATCATGTTCTTTAACCAGTAACAATCGATCTAGCAGGGCTTTCTTCATAAATTCTTTGAAAAGAAGGCTGGGATTTCAGAGGTCAGCAAAACTACCCCAACAAAAAGCACTTACTGCATTCACAAGTCAAGTCAGTGCTTGTGTTTGGGTAGCTTTGGTGCCTAATTTATGCATTTAGCTAGTCATTTTAAAATGGTGGAAATCTACTGTCTGTGCATTTGTCCCTTGATATGTCTGTTGAAGAACACACAACCAAGACAACCCCAAAGAGAAGCACTTATGAATGAAAGAATCATCAATGTCTCAGTTTGAGGTTATCTGAATGTGATTTCATTGACATCTATCTTCAGTTGTAGACTGTAGTATTTGTCATGTTCAACCGCCTCAACATGTAGCACTTACTGAATTAAAAACACAAGCCAATGCTCAAGTTGAGGAAATATAAATGACTTACAGAGAGCAGTTATGAGTTCCCCCGTGGTCCAGATGGTTCGCTCCTTGCATCATCTGTGCTGTGCCCAGGAAGCTGTGGAAGTGGTGCTTCCTGCTCAGATTTGACCATCTTAAATACTGAATGCAGCCAAGTCACACGAACTCCGCCTACTTTTTGATGAAGTTTCAATGGTCTTGACTATGTAAGTAAACAAAGGCTTCATGAAGATACAACTATCAACTTAAATGTATGCACACCATTAGCATTTGATGAATGGTCAATTTGAGTGCAATGAGTCTTCTTGGTGCAAATCTTTGCCACACGGTGGCCTGAAGTTGGAGCTCACTCAGGAGTACGGAGAACTACACAAAGATACAGCTTACACACTTGAAGATGTAGAGATCCGCAAAACTACCCCAACAAAAAGCACTTACTGAATTCAACAGTCAATGCTCAAGTTAGGGTAGTAAGAAGACTTAGAAATCATGTTCTTTAACCAGTAACAATCGATCTAGCAGGGCTTTCTTCATACATTCTTTGAAAAGAAGGCTGGGATTTCAGAGGTCAGCAAAACTACCCCAACAAAAAGCACTTACTGCATTCACAAGTCAAGTCAGTGCTTGTGTTTGGGTAGCTTTGGTGCCTAATTTATGCATTTAGCTAGTCATTTTAAAATGGTGGAAATCTACTGTCTGTGCATTTGTCCCTTGATATGTCTGTTGAAGAACACACAACCAAGACAACCCCAAAGAGAAGCACTTATGAACGAAAGAATCATCAGTGTCTCAGTTTGAGGTTATCTGAATGTGATTTCATTGACATCTATCTTCAGTTGTAGTCTGTAGTATTTGTCATGTTCAACCGCCTCAACAAGTAGCACTTACTGAATTAAAAACACAAGCCAATGCTCAAGTTGAGGAAATATAAATGACTTATAGAGAGCAGTCATGAGTTCCCCCGTGGTCCAGATGGTTCGCTCCTTGCATCATCTGTGCTGTGCCCAGGAAGCTGTGGAAGTGGTGCTTCCTGCTCAGATTTGACCATCTTAAATACTGAATGCAGCCAAGTCACATGAACTCCGCCTACTTTTTGATGAAGTTTCAATGGTCTTGACTATGTAAGTAAACAAAGGCTTCATGAAGATACAACTATCAACTTAAATGTATGCACACCATTAGCATTTGATGAATGGTCAATTTGAGTGCAATGAGTCTTCTTGGTGCAAATCTTTGCCACACGGTGGCCTGAAGTTGGAGCTCACTCAGGAGTACGGAGAACTACACAAAGATACAGCTTACACACTTGAAGATGTAGAGATCCGCAAAACTACCCCAACAAAAAGCACTTACTGAATTCAACAGTCAATGCTCAAGTTAGGGTAGTAAGAAGACTTAGAAATCATGTTCTTTAACCAGTAACAATCGATCTAGCAGGGCTTTCTTCATAAATTCTTTGAAAAGAAGGCTGGGATTTCAGAGGTCAGCAAAACTACCCCAACAAAAAGCACTTACTGCATTCACAAGTCAAGTCAGTGCTTGTGTTTGGGTAGCTTTGGTGCCTAATTTATGCATTTAGCTAGTCATTTTAAAATGGTGGAAATCTACTGTCTGTGCATTTGTCCCTTGATATGTCTGTTGAAGAACACACAACCAAGACAACCCCAAAGAGAAGCACTTATGAATGAAAGAATCATCAATGTCTCAGTTTGAGGTTATCTGAATGTGATTTCATTGACATCTATCTTCAGTTGTAGACTGTAGTATTTGTCATGTTCAACCGCCTCAACATGTAGCACTTACTGAATTAAAAACACAAGCCAATGCTCAAGTTGAGGAAATATAAATGACTTACAGAGAGCAGTTATGAGTTCCCCCGTGGTCCAGATGGTTCGCTCCTTGCATCATCTGTGCTGTGCCCAGGAAGCTGTGGAAGTGGTGCTTCCTGCTCAGATTTGACCATCTTAAATACTGAATGCAGCCAAGTCACATGAACTCCGCCTACTTTTTGATGAAGTTTCAATGGTCTTGACAATGTAAGTAAACAAAGGCTTCATGAAGATACAACTATCAACTTAAATGTATGCACACCATTAGCATTTGATGAATGGTCAATTTGAGTGCAATGAGTCTTCTTGGTGCAAATCTTTGCCACACGGTGGCCTGAAGTTGGAGCTCACTCAGGAGTACGGAGAACTACAAAGATACAGCTTACACACTTGAAGATGTAGAGATCCGCAAAACTACCCCAACAAAAAGCACTTACTGAATTCAACAGTCAATGCTCAAGTTAGGGTAGTAAGAAGACTTAGAAATCATGTTCTTTAACCAGTAACAATCGATCTAGCAGGGCTTTCTTCATACATTCTTTGAAAAGAAGGCTGGGATTTCAGAGGTCAGCAAAACTACCCCAACAAAAAGCACTTACTGCATTCACAAGTCAAGTCAGTGCTTGTGTTTGGGTAGCTTTGGTGCCTAATTTATGCATTTAGCTAGTCATTTTAAAATGGTGGAAATCTACTGTCTGTGCATTTGTCCCTTGATATGTCTGTTGAAGAACACACAACCAAGACAACCCCAAAGAGAAGCACTTATGAACGAAAGAATCATCAGTGTCTCAGTTTGAGGTTATCTGAATGTGATTTCATTGACATCTATCTTCAGTTGTAGTCTGTAGTATTTGTCATGTTCAACCGCCTCAACAAGTAGCACTTACTGAATTAAAAACACAAGCCAATGCTCAAGTTGAGGAAATATAAATGACTTATAGAGAGCAGTCATGAGTTCCCCCGTGGTCCAGATGGTTCGCTCCTTGCATCATCTGTGCTGTGCCCAGGAAGCTGTGGAAGTGGTGCTTCCTGCTCAGATTTGACCATCTTAAATACTGAATGCAGCCAAGTCACATGAACTCCGCCTACTTTTTGATGAAGTTTCAATGGTCTTGACTATGTAAGTAAACAAAGGCTTCATGAAGATACAACTATCAACTTAAATGTATGCACACCATTAGCATTTGATGAATGGTCAATTTGAGTGCAATGAGTCTTCTTGGTGCAAATCTTTGCCACACGGTGGCCTGAAGTTGGAGCTCACTCAGGAGTACGGAGAACTACACAAAGATACAGCTTACACACTTGAAGATGTAGAGATCCGCAAAACTACCCCAACAAAAAGCACTTACTCAATTCAACAGTCAATGCTCAAGTTAGGGTAGTAAGAAGACTTAGAAATCATGTTCTTTAACCAGTAACAATCGATCTAGCAGGGCTTTCTTCATAAATTCTTTGAAAAGAAGGCTGGGATTTCAGAGGTCAGCAAAACTACCCCAACAAAAAGCACTTACTGCATTCACAAGTCAAGTCAGTGCTTGTGTTTGTGTAGCTTTGGTGCCTAATTTATGCATTTAGCTAATCATTTTAAAATGGTGGAAATCTACTGTCTGTGCATTTGTCCCTTGATATGTCTGTTGAAGAACACACAACCAAGACAACCCCAAAGAGAAGCACTTATGAACGAAAGAATCATCAGTGTCTCAGTTTGAGGTTATCTGAATGTGATTTCATTGACATCTATCTTCAGTTGTAGTCTGTAGTATTTGTCATGTTCAACCGCCTCAACAAGTAGCACTTACTGAATTAAAAACACAAGCCAATGCTCAAGTTGAGGAAATATAAATGACTTACAGAGATCAGTCATGAGTTCCCCCGTGGTCCAGATGGTTCGCTCCTTGCATCATCTGTGCTGTGCCCAGGAAGCTGTGGAAGTGGTGCTTCCTGCTCAGATTTGACCATCTTAAATACTGAATGCAGCCAAGTCACATGAACTCCGCATACTTTTTGATGAAGTTTCAATGGTCTTGACTATGGAAAGGAAACAAAGGCTTCATGAAGATACAACTATCAACTTAAATGTATGCACACCATTAGCATTTGATGAATGGTCAATTTGAGTGCAATGAGTCTTCTTGGTGCAAATCTTTGCCACACGGTGGCCTGAAGTTGGAGCTCACTCAGGAGCACGTAGAACTACACAAAGATACAGCTTACACACTTGAAGATGTAGAGATCCGCAAAACTACCCCAACAAAAAGCACTTACTGAATTCAACAGTCAATGCTCAAGTTAGGGTAGTAAGAAGACTTAGAAATCATGTTCTTTAACCTGTAACAATCGATCTAGCAGGGCTTTCTTCATAAATTCTTTGAAAAGAAGGCTGGGATTTCAGAGGTCAGCAAAACTACCCCAACAAAAAGCACTTACTGCATTCACAAGTCAAGTCAGTGCTTGTGTTTGGGTAGCTTTGGTGCCTAATTTATGCATTTAGCTAGTCATTTTAAAATGGTGGAAATCTACTGTCTGTGCATTTGTCCCTTGATATGTCTGTTGAAGAACACACAACCAAGACAACCCCAAAGAGAAGCACTTATGAACGAAAGAATCATCAGTGTCTCAGTTTGAGGTTATCTGAATGTGATTTCATTGACATCTATCTTCAGTTGTAGTCTGTAGTATTTGTCATGTTCAACCGCCTCAACAAGTAGCACTTACTGAATTAAAAACACAAGCCAATGCTCAAGTTGAGGAAATATAAATGACTTACAGAGATCAGTCATGAGTTCCCCCGTGGTCCAGATGGTTCGCTCCTTGCATCATCTGTGCTGTGCCCAGGAAGCTGTGGAAGTGGTGCTTCCTGCTCAGATTTGACCATCTTAAATACTGAATGCAGCCAAGTCACATGAACTCCGCCTACTTTTTGATGAAGTTTCAATGGTCTTGACTATGTAAGTAAACAAAGGCTTCATGAAGATACAACTATCAACTTAAATGTATGCACACCATTAGCATTTGATGAATGGTCAATTTGAGTGCAATGAGTCTTCTTGGTGCAAATCTTTGCCACACGGTGGCCTGAAGTTGGAGCTCACTCAGGAGTACGGAGAACTACACAAAGATACAGCTTACACACTTGAAGATGTAGAGATCCGCAAAACTACCCCAACAAAAAGCACTTACTGAATTCAACAGTCAATGCTCAAGTTAGGGTAGTAAGAAGACTTAGAAATCATGTTCTTTAACCAGTAACAATCGATCTAGCAGGGCTTTCTTCATAAATTCTTTGAAAAGAAGGCTGGGATTTCAGAGGTCAGCAAAACTACCCCAACAAAAAGCACTTACTGCATTCACAAGTCAAGTCAGTGCTTGTGTTTGGGTAGCTTTGGTGCCTAATTTATGCATTTAGCTAATCATTTTAAAATGGTGGAAATCTACTGTCTGTGCATTTGTCCCTTGATATGTCTGTTGAAGAACACACAACCAAGACAACCCCAAAGAGAAGCACTTATGAACGAAAGAATCATCAGTGTCTCAGTTTGAGGTTATCTGAATGTGATTTCATTGACATCTATCTTCAGTTGTAGTCTGTAGTATTTGTCATGTTCAACCGCCTCAACAAGTAGCACTTACTGAATTAAAAACACAAGCCAATGCTCAAGTTGAGGAAATATAAATGACTTACAGAGATCAGTCATGAGTTCCCCCGTGGTCCAGATGGTTCGCTCCTTGCATCATCTGTGCTGTGCCCAGGAAGCTGTGGAAGTGGTGCTTCCTGCTCAGATTTGACCATCTTAAATACTGAATGCAGCCAAGTCACATGAACTCCGCCTACTTTTTGATGAAGTTTCAATGGTCTTGACTATGGAAAGGAAACAAAGGCTTCATGAAGATACAACTATCAACTTAAATGTATGCACACCATTAGCATTTGATGAATGGTCAATTTGAGTGCAATGAGTCTTCTTGGTGCAAATCTTTGCCACACGGTGGCCTGAAGTTGGAGCTCACTCAGGAGTACGTAGAACTACACAAAGATACAGCTTACACACTTGAAGATGTAGAGATCCGCAAAACTACCCCAACAAAAAGCACTTACTGAATTCAACAGTCAATGCTCAAGTTAGGGTAGTAAGAAGACTTAGAAATCATGTTCTTAAACCAGTAACAATCGATCTAGCAGGGCTTTCTTCATACATTCTTTGAAAAGAAGGCTGGGATTTCAGAGGTCAGCAAAACTACCCCAACAAAAAGCACTTACTGCATTCACAAGTCAAGTCAGTGCTTGTGTTTGGGTAGCTTTGGTGCCTAATTTATGCATTTAGCTAGTCATTTTAAAATGGTGGAAATCTACTGTCTGTGCATTTGTCCCTTGATATGTCTGTTGAAGAACACACAACCAAGACAACCCCAAAGAGAAGCACTTATGAACGAAAGAATCATCAGTGTCTCAGTTTGAGGTTATCTGAATGTGATTTCATTGACATCTATCTTCAGTTGTAGTCTGTAGTATTTGTCATGTTCAACCGCCTCAACAAGTATCACTTACTGAATTAAAAACACAAGCCAATGCTCAAGTTGAGGAAATATAAATGACTTACAGAGAGCAGTCATGAGTTCCCCCGTGGTCCAGATGGTTCGCTTCTTGCATCATCTGTGCTGTGCCCAGGAAGCTGTGGAAGTGGTGCTTCCTGCTCAGATTTGACCATCTTAAATACTGAATGCAGCCAAGTCACATGAACTCCGCCTACTTTTTGATGAAGTTTCAATGGTCTTGACAATGTAAGTAAACAAAGGCTTCATGAAGATACAACTATCAACTTAAATGTATGCACACCATTAGCATTTGATGAATGGTCAATTCGAGTGCAATGAGTCTTCTTGGTGCAAATCTTTGCCACACGGTGGCCTGAAGTTGGAGCTCACTCAGGAGCACGTAGAACTACACAAAGATACAGCTTACACACTTGAAGATGTAGAGATCCGCAAAACTACCCCAACAAAAAGCACTTACTGAATTCAACAGTCAATGCTCAAGTTAGGGTAGTAAGAAGACTTAGAAATCATGTTCTTTAACCAGTAACAATCGATCTAGCAGGGCTTTCTTCATAAATTCTTTGAAAAGAAGGCTGGGATTTCACAGGTCAGCAAAACTACCCCAACAAAAAGCACTTACTGCATTCACAAGTCAAGCCAGTGCTTGTGTTTGGGTAGCTTTGGTGCCTAATTTATGCATTTAGCTAGTCATTTTAAAATGGTGGAAATCTACTGTCTGTGCATTTGTCCCTTGATATGTCTGTTGAAGAACACACAACCAAGACAACCCCAAAGAGAAGCACTTATGAACGAAAGAATCATCAGTGTCTCAGTTTGAGGTTATCTGAATGTGATTTCATTGACATCTATCTTCAGTTGTAGTCTGCAGTATTTGTCATGTTCAACCGCCTCAACAAGTAGCACTTACTGAATTAAAAACACAAGCCAATGCTCAAGTTGAGGAAATATAAATGACTTACAGAGAGCAGTTATGAGTTCCCCCGTGGTCCAGATGGTTCGCTCCTTGCATCATCTGTGCTGTGCCCAGGAAGCTGTGGAAGTGGTGCTTCCTGCTCAGATTTGACCATCTTAAATACTGAATGCAGCCAAGTCTTGACAATGTAAGTAAACAAAGGCTTCATGAAGATACAACTATCAACTTAAATGTATGCACACCATTTGATGAATGGTCAATTTGAGTGCAATGAGTCTTCTTGGTGCAAATCTTTGCCACACGGTGGCCTGAAGTTGGAGCTCACTCAGGAGTACGGAGAACTACACAAAGATACAGCTTACACACTTGAAGATGTAGAGATCCGCAAAACTACCCCAACAAAAAGCACTTACTGAATTCAACAGTCAATGCTCAAGTTAGGGTAGTAAGAAGACTTAGAAATCATGTTCTTTAACCAGTAACAATCGATCTAGCAGGGCTTTCTTCATAAATTCTTTGAAAAGAAGGCTGGGATTTCAGAGGTCAGCAAAACTACCCCAACAAAAAGCACTTACTGCATTCACAAGTCAAGTCAGTGCTTGTGTTTGGGTAGCTTTGGTGCCTAATTTATGCATTTAGCTAGTCATTTTAAAATGGTGGAAATCTACTGTCTGTGCATTTGTCCCTTGATATGTCTGTTGAAGAACACACAACCAAGACAACCCCAAAGAGAAGCACTTATGAACGAAAGAATCATCAGTGTCTCAGTTTGAGGTTATCTGAATATGATTTCATTGACATCTATCTTCAGTTGTAGTCTGCAGTATTCGTCATGTTCAACCGCCTCAACAAGTAGCACTTACTGAATTAAAAACACAAGCCAATGCTCAAGTTGAGGAAATATAAATGACTTACAGAGAGCAGTCATGAGTTCCCCCGTGGTCCAGATGGTTCGCTCCTTGCATCATCTGTGCTGTGCCCAGGAAGCTGTGGAAGTGGTGCTTCCTGCTCAGATTTGACCATCTTAAATACTGAATGCAGCCAAGTCACATGAACTCCGCCTACTTTTTGATGAAGTTTCAATGGTCTTGACTATGTAAGTAAACAAAGGCTTCATGAAGATACAACTATCAACTTAAATGTATGCACACCATTAGCATTTGATGAATGGTCAATTCGAGTGCAATGAGTCTTCTTGGTGCAAATCTTTGCCACACGGTGGCCTGAAGTTGGAGCTCACTCAGGAGTACGGAGAACTACACAAAGATACAGCTTACACACTTGAAGATGTAGAGATCCGCAAAACTACCCCAACAAAAAGCACTTACTGAATTCAACAGTCAATGCTCAAGTTAGGGTAGTAAGAAGACTTAGAAATCATGTTCTTTAACCAGTAACAATCGATCTAGCAGGGTTTTCTTCATAAATTCTTTGAAAAGAAGGCTGGGATTTCAGAGGTCAGCAAAACTACCCCAACAAAAAGCACTTACTGCATTCACAAGTCAAGTCAGTGCTTGTGTTTGGGTAGCTTTGGTGCCTAATTTATGCATTTAGCTAGTCATTTTAAAATGGTGGAAATCTACTGTCTGTGCATTTGTCCCTTGATATGTCTGTTGAAGAACACACAACCAAGACAACCCCAAAGAGAAGCACTTATGAACGAAAGAATCATCAGTGTCTCAGTTTGAGGTTATCTGAATATGATTTCATTGACATCTATCTTCAGTTGTAGTCTGCAGTATTTGTCATGTTCAACCGCCTCAACAAGTAGCACTTACTGAATTAAAAACACAAGCCAATGCTCAAGTTGAGGAAATATAAATGACTTACAGAGAGCAGTCATGAGTTCCCCCGTGGTCCAGATGGTTCGCTCCTTGCATCATCTGTGCTGTGCCCAGGAAGCTGTGGAAGTGGTGCTTCCTGCTCAGATTTGACCATCTTAAATACTGAATGCAGCCAAGTCACATGAACTCCGCCTACTTTTTGATGAAGTTTCAATGGTCTTGACTATGTAAGTAAACAAAGGCTTCATGAAGATACAACTATCAACTTAAATGTATGCACACCATTAGCATTTGATGAATGGTCAATTCGAGTGCAATGAGTCTTCTTGGTGCAAATCTTTGCCACACGGTGGCCTGAAGTTGGGGCTCACTCAGGAGTACGTAGAACTACACAAAGATACAGCTTACACACTTGAAGATGTAGAGATCCGCAAAACTACCCCAACAAAAAGCACTTACTGAATTCAACAGTCAATGCTCAAGTTAGAGTAGTAAGAAGACTTAGAAATCATGTTCTTTAACCAGTAACAATCGATCTAGCAGGGTTTTCTTCATAAATTCTTTGAAAAGAAGGCTGGGATTTCACAGGTCAGCAAAACTACCCCAACAAAAAGCACTTACTGCATTCACAAGTCAAGTCAGTGCTTGTGTTTGGGTAGCTTTGGTGCCTAATTTATGCATTTAGCTAGTCATTTTAAAATGGTGGAAATCTACTGTCTGTGCATTTGTCCCTTGATATGTCTGTTGAAGAACACACAACCAAGACAACCCCAAAGAGAAGCACTTATGAACGAAAGAATCATCAGTGTCTCAGTTTGAGGTTATCTGAATGTGATTTCATTAAATTAAAAACATAAGCCAATGCTCAAGTTGAGGAAATATAAATGACTTACAGAGAGCAGTCATGAGTTCCGCCGTGGTCCAGATGGTTCGCTCCTTGCATCATCTGTGTTGTGCCCAGGAAGCTGTGGACAGGGGGTTCAAATGGTCGGCGGCGCCTGTGAGTCAATGTGCTTGCTAAGGCAGCACATCTAATAAATTGGAATCGATACAGAGAAGATTAGCATCTCCCCAGCGAAAGGATGACACGCAAATTCGTGAAGCGTTTCCACATTTTGGCCAGCGCGTGTTGCCCCGAGCAAGGTGCGCCGCAACACGGTGGTAACACAAGGAAGTAACACCATGTCAAGAGAGCATGCTGCAATGTGCTTGCTAAGGCAGCACATCTAATAAATTGGAATCGATACAGAGAAGATTAGCATGGCCCCTGCGAAAGGATGACACGCAAATTCGTGAAGCGTTTCCACATTTTGGCCAGCCCGTGTTGCCCCGAGCAAGGTGCGCCGCAACATGGTGGTAACACAAGAAAGTAACACCTTGTCAAGAGAGCATGCTGAAAGAGAGGAAACGGTGCAGACCCCTCTACGATTCCCTGACAGCTCCATGCGGGAAAGGCACATGGTAGAAGTTTACCTTCAGGACGTTCTGCCGTCCGATAAAGACGGCAGCAAAAGGTGGACAACAAGGGGATTAAAGGTGTCGTTCCCACAATAAAGGGCTTAAAGTTGTCCCACGTGCTCAGGATGATACATTTGGCATGACCGACTTTACACAGTGCGTCTGATCCCACTGCTGATTTCACAGAGGGATTCTCAGAGTTTGCCAGTCATTCTGGGGGTGTGTCTTAGGAAGGGACTGCTTAGGGCCAAAGTCCAGCCCCTGGCCAGAAAGGCAACTTGGGCACCGGCCCGCAAACAGTGTCAGGTCACTTTTGAGCTCATCCTTTTTGTGGATTAAACAGTCAGAAAGAGTTAGCCGGCACTCACGGCTAATATATTGGCCGGCAAACACATTGACGTCTGCCAGGGACAGACCTCACCCCTCGCTCTTGTGGTGGTTCATAGGGATTGCGGCCCGCCGGCCCTCACCGCTGTGAAGGTGTGGTTGTGACAACAGGGTGTTCAAATGGTCGGCGGCGACTGTGACTCAATGTGCTTGCTAAGGCAGAACATCTAATAAATTGGAATCGATACAGAGAAGATGAGCATGGCCCCTGCGAAAGGATGACACGCAAACTCGTGAAGCTTTTCCACATTTTGGCCAGCCCGTGTTGCCCCGAGCAAGGTGCGCCGCAACACGGTGGTAACACAAGGAAGTAACACCTTGTCAAGAGAGCATGCTGCAATGTGCTTGCTAAGGCAGCAGATCTAATAAATTGGAATCAATACAGAGAAGATTAGCATGGCCCCTGCGAAAGGATGACACGCAAATTCGTGAAGCGTTTCCACATTTTGGCCAGCCCGTGTTGCCCGAGCAAGGTGCGCCTCAACACCTTGTCAAGAGAGCATTCTGAAAGAGAGGAAACGGTGCAGACCCCTCTACGATTCCCTGACAGCTCCATGCGGGAAAGGCACATGGTAGAAGTTTACCTTCAGGACTTTCTGCCGTCCGATAAAGACGGCAGCAAAAGGTGGACAACAAGGGGATTAAAGGTGTCGTTCCCACAATGAAGGGCTTAAAGTTGTCCCACGTGCTCAGGATGATAAATTTGGCATGACCGACTTTACACAGTGCGTCTGATGCCACTGCTGATTTCACAGAGGGATTCTCAGAGTTTGCCAGTCATTCTGGGGGTGTGTCTTAGGAAGGGACTGCTTAGGGCCAAAGTCCAGCCCCTGGCCAGAAAGGCAACTTGGGCACCGGCCCGCAAACAGTGTCAGGTCACTTTTGAGCTCATCCTTTTTGTGGATTAAACAGTCAGAAAGAATTAGCCGGCACTCACGGCTAATATATTGGCCGGCAAACACATTGACGTCTGCCGGGGACAGACCTCACCCCTCGCTCTTGTGGTGGTTCATAGGGATTGCGGCCCTCCGGCCCTCACCGCTGTGAAGGTGTGGTTGCGACAACAGGGTGTTCAAATGGTCGGCGGCGACTGTGAGTCGATGTGCTTGCTAAGGCAGCACATCTAATAAATTGGAATCGATACAGAGAAGATTAGCATGGCCCCTGTGAAAGGATGACATGCAAATTCGTGAAGCGTTTCCACATTTTGGCCAGCCCGTGTTGCCCCGAGCAAGGTGCGCCGCAACACGGTGGTAACACAAGGAAGTAACACCTTGTCAAGAGAGCATGCTGAAAGAGAGGAAACGGTGCAGACCCCTCTACGATTCCCTTACAGCTCCATGCGGGAAAGGCACATGGTAGAAGTTTACCTTCAGGACTTTCTGCCGTCCGATAAAGACGGCAGCAAAAGGTGGACAACAAGGGGATTAAAGGTGTCGTTCCCACAATAAAGGGCTTGAAGTTGTCCCACGTGCTCAGGATGATACATTTGGCATGACCGACTTTACACAGTGCGTCTGATCCCACTGCTGATTTCACAGAGGGATTCTCAGAGTTTGCCAGTCATTCTGGGGGTGTGTCTTAGGAAGGGACTGCTTAGGGCCAAAGTCCAGCCCCTGGCCAGAAAGGCAACTTGGGCACCGGCCCGCAAACAGTGTCAGGTCACTTTTGAGCTCATCCTTTTTGTGGATTAAACAGTCAGAAAGAATTAGCCGGCACTCACGGCTAATATATTGGCCGGCAAACACATTGACATCTGCCAGGGACAGACCTCACCCCTCGCTCTTGTGGTGGTTCATAGGGATTGCGGCCCTCCGGCCCTCACCGCTGTGAAGGTGTGGTTGCGACAACAGGGTGTTCAAATGGTCGGCGGCGACTGTGAGTCAATGTGCTTGCAAAGGAAGCACATCTAATAAATTGGAATCGATACAGAGAAGATTAGCATGGCCCCTGCGAAAGGATGACACGCAAATTCGTGAAGCGTTTCCACATTTTTGCCAGCCCGTGTTGCCCGAGCAAGGTGCGCCGCAACACCTTGTCAAGAGAGCATTCTGAAAGAGAGGAAACGGTGCAGACCCCTCTACGATTCCCTGACAGCTCCATGCGGGAAAGGCACATGGTAGAAGTTTACCTTCAGGACTTTCTGCCGTCCGATAAAGACGGCAGCAAAAGGTGGACAACAAGGGGATTAAAGGTGTCGTTCCCACAATAAAGGGCTTAAAGTTGTCCCACGTGCTCAGGATGATACATTTGGCATGACCGACTTTACACAGTGCGTCTGATCCCACTGCTGATTTCACAGAGGGATTCTCAGAGTTTGCCAGTCATTCTGGGGGTGTGTCTTAGGAAGGGACTGCTTAGGGCCAAAGTCCAGCCCCTGGCAAGAAAGGCAACTTGGGCACCGGCCCGCAAACAGTGTCAGGTCACTTTTGAGCTCATCCTTTTTGTGGATTAAACAGTCAGAAAGAATTAGCCGGCACTCACGGCTAATATATTGGCCGGCAAACACATTGACGTCTGCCAGGGACAGACCTCACCCCTCGCTCTTGTGGTGGTTCATAGGGATTGCGGCCCTCCGGCCCTCACCGCTGTGAAGGTGTGGTTGCGACAACAGGGGGTTCAAAAGGTCGGCGGCGCCTGGGAGTCAATGTGCTTGCTAAGGCAGCACATCTAATAAATTGGAATCGATACAGAGAAGATTAGCATGGCCCCTGCGAAAGGATGACAAGCAAATTTGTGAAGCGTTTCCACATTTTTGCCAGCCCGTGTTGCCCGAGCAAGGTGCGCCGCAACACGGTGGTAACACAAGGAAGTAACACCTTGTCAAGAGAGCATGCTGAAAGAGAGGAAACGGTGCAGACCACTCTACGATTCCCTGACAGCTCCATGCGGGAAAGGCACATGGTAGAAGTTTACCTTCAGGACTTTCTGCCGTCCGATAAAGACGGCAGCAAAAGGTGGACAACAAGGGGATTAAAGGTGTCGTTCTCACAATAAAGGGCTTAAAGTTGTCCCACGTGCTCAGGATGATACATTTGGCATGACCGACTTTACACAGTGCGTCTGATCCCACTGCTGATTTCACAGAGGGATTCTCAGAGTTTGCCAGTCATTCTGGGGGTGTGTCTTAGGAAGGGACTGCTTAGAGCCAAAGTCCAGCCCCTGGCCAGAAAGGCAACTTGGGCACCGGCCCGCAAACAGTGTCAGGTCACTTTAGAGCTCATCCTTTTTGTGGATTAAAGAGTCAGAAAGAATTAGCCGGCACTCACGGCTAATATATTGGCCGGCAAACACATTGACGTCTGCCAGGGACAGACCTCACCCCTCGCTCTTGTGGTGGTTCATAGGGATTGCGGCCCTCCGGCCCTCACCGCTGTGAAGGTGTGGTTGCGACAACAGGGTGTTCAAATTGTCGGCGGCGACTGTGAGTCAATGTGCTTGCTAAGGCAGCACATCTAATAAATTGGAATCGATACAGAGAAGATTAGCATGGCCCCTGCGAAAGGATGACACGCAAATTCGTGAAGCGTTTCCACATTTTTGCCAGCCCGTGTTGCCCGAGCAAGGTGCGCCGCAACACGGTGGTAACACAAGGAAGTAACACCTTGTCAAGAGAGCATGCTGAAAGAGAGGAAACGGTGCAGACCACTCTACGATTCCCTGACAGCTCCATGCGGGAAAGGCACATGGTAGAAGTTTACCTTCAGGACTTTCTGCCGTCCGATAAAGACGGCAGCAAAAGGTGGACAACAAGGGGATTAAAGGTGTCGTTCTCACAATAAAGGGCTTAAAGTTGTCCCACGTGCTCAGGATGATACATTTGGCATGACCGACTTTACACAGTGCGTCTGATCCCACTGCTGATTTCACAGAGGGATTCTCAGAGTTTGCCAGTCATTCTGGGGGTGTGTCTTAGGAAGGGACTGCTTAGAGCCAAAGTCCAGCCCCTGGCCAGAAAGGCAACTTGGGCACCGGCCCGCAAACAGTGTCAGGTCACTTTAGAGCTCATCCTTTTTGTGGATTAAAGAGTCAGAAAGAATTAGCCGGCACTCACGGCTAATATATTGGCCGGCAAACACATTGACGTCTGCCAGGGACAGACCTCACCCCTCGCTCTTGTGGTGGTTCATAGGGATTGCGGCCCTCCGGCCCTCACCGCTGTGAAGGTGTGGTTGCGACAACAGGGTGTTCAAATTGTCGGCGGCGACTGTGAGTCAATGTGCTTGCTAAGGCAGCACATCTAATAAATTGGAATCGATACAGAGAAGATTAGCATGGCCCCTGCGAAAGGATGACACGCAAATTCGTGAAGCGTTTCCACATTTTTGCCAGCCCGTGTTGCCCGAGCAAGGTGCGCCGCAACACCTTGTCAAGAGAGCATTCTGAAAGAGAGGAAACGGTGCAGACCCCTCTACGATTCCCTGACAGCTCCATGCGTGAAAGGCACATGGTAGAAGTTTACCTTCAGGACTTTCTGCCGTCCGATAAAGACGGCAGCAAAAGGTGAACAACAAGGGGATTAAAGGTGTCGTTCCCACAATAAAGGGCTTAAAGTTGTCCCACGTGCTCAGGATGATACATTTGGCATGACCGACTTTACACAGTGCGTCTGATCCCACTGCTGATTTCACAGAGGGATTCTCAGAGTTTGCCAGTCATTCTGGGGGTGTGTCTTAGGAAGGGACTGCTTAGGGCCAAAGTCCAGCCCTTGGCCAGAAAGGCAACTTGGGCACCGGCCCGCAAACAGTGTCAGGTCACTTTTGAGCTCATCCTTTTTGTGGATTAAACAGTCAGAAAGAATTAGCCGGCACTCACGGCTAATATATTGGCCGGCAAACACATTGACGTCTGCCAGGGACAGACCTCACCCCTCGCTCTTGTGGTGGTTCATAGGGATTGCGGCCCTCCGGCCCTCACCGCTGTGAAGGTGTGGTTGCGACAACAGGGTGTTCAAATGGTCGGCGGCGACAGTGAGTCGATGTGCTTGCTAAGGCAGCACATCTAATAAATTGGAATCGATACAGAGAAGATTAGCATGGCCCCTGCGAAAGGATGACACGCAAATTCGTGAAGCGTTTCCACATTTTGGCCAGCCCGTGTTGCCCCGAGCAAGGTGCGCCGCAACACGGTGGTAACACAAGGAAGTAACACCTTGTCAAGAGAGCATGCTGAAAGAGAGGAAACGGTGCAGACCCCTCTACGATTCCCTGACAGCTCCATGCGGGAAAGGCACATGGTAGAAGTTTACCTTCAGGACTGTCTGCCGTCCGATAAAGACGGCAGCAAAAGGTGGACAACAAGGGGATTAAAGGTGTCGTTCCCACAATAAAGGGCTTAAAGTTGTCCCACGTGCTCAGGATGATACATTTGGCATGACCGACTTTACACAGTGCGTCTGATCCCACTGCTGATTTCACAGAGGGATTCTCAGAGTTTGCCAGTCATTCTGGGGGTGTGTCTTTGGAAGGGACTGCTTAGGGCCAAAGTCCAGCCCCTGGCCAGAAAGGCAACTTGGGCACCGGCCGCAAACAGTGTCAGGTCACTTTTGAGCTCATCCTTTTTGTGGATTAAACAGTCAGAAAGAATTAGCCGGCACTCACGGCTAATATATTGGCCGGCAAACACATTGACGTCTGCCAGGGACAGACCTCACCCCTCGCTCTTGTGGTGGTTCATAGGGATTGCGGCCCTCCGGCCCTCACCGCTGTGAAGGTGTGGTTGCGACAACAGGGTGTTCAAATGGTCGGCGACGACTGTGAGTCGATGTGCTTGCTAAGGCAACACATCTAATAAATTGGAATCGATACAGAGAAGATTAGCATGGCCCCTGCGAAAGGATGACACGCAAATTCGTGAAGCGTTTCCACATTTTGGCCAGCCCGTGTTGCCCGAGCAAGGTGCGCCGCAACACCTTGTCAAGAGAGCATTCTGAAAGAGAGGAAACGGTGCAGACCCCTCTACGATTCCCTGACAGCTCCAAGCGGGAAAGGCACATGGTAGAAGTTTACCTTCAGGACTTTCTGCCGTCCGATAAAGACGGCAGCAAAAGGTGGACAACAAGGGGATTAAAGGTGTCGTTCCCACAATAAAGGGCTTAAAGTTGTCCCACATGCTCAGGATGATACATTTGGCATGACCGACTTTACACAGTGCGTCTGATCCCACTGCTGATTTCACAGAGGGATTCTCAGAGTTTGCCAGTCATTCTGGGGGTGTGTCTTAGGAAGGGACTGCTTAGGGCCAAAGTCCAGCCCCTGGCCAGAAAGGCAACTTGGGCACCGGCCCGCAAACAGTGTCAGGTCACTTTTGAGCTCATCCTTTTTGTGGACTAAACAGTCAGAAAGAATTAGCCGGCACTCACGGCTAATATATTGGCCGGCAAACACATTGACGTCTGCCAGGGACAGACCTCACCCCTCGCTCTTGTGGTGGTTCATAGGGATTGCGGCCCTACGGCCCTCACCGCTGTGAAGGTGTGGTTGCGACAACAGGGGGTTCAAATGGTCGGCGACGACTGTGAGTCGATGTGCTTGCTAAGGCAGCACATCTAATAAATTGGAATCGATACAGAGAAGATTAGCAAGGCCCCTGCGAAAGGATGACACGCAAATTCGTGAAGCGTTTCCACATTTTTGCCAGCCCGTGTTGCCCGAGCAAGGTGCGCCGCAACACGGTGGTAACACAAGGAAGTAACACCTTGTCAAGAGAGCATGCTGAAAGAGAGGAAACGGTGCAGACCCCTCTACGATTCCCTGACAGCTCCATGCGGGAAAGGCACATGGTAGAAGTTTACCTTCAGGACTTTCTGCCGTCCGATAAAGACGGCAGCAAAAGGTGGACAACAAGGGGATTAAAGGTGTCGTTCTCACAATAAAGGGCTTAAAGTTGTCCCACGTGCTCAGGATGATACATTTGGCATGACCGACTTTACACAGTGCGTCTGATCCCACTGTTGATTTCACAGAGGGATTCTCAGAGTTTGCCAGTCATTCTGGGGGTGTGTCTTAGGAAGGGACTGCTTAGGGCCAAAGTCCAGCCCTTGGCCAGAAAGGCAACTTGGGCACCGGCCCGCAAACAGTGTCAGGTCACTTTTGAGCTCATCCTTTTTGTGGATTAAACAGTCAGAAAGAATTAGCCGGCACTCACGGCTAATATATTGGCCGGCAAACACATTGACGTCTGCCAGGGACAGACCTCACCCCTCGCTCTTGTGGTGGTTCATAGGGATTGCGGCCCGCCGGCCCTCACCGCTGTGAAGGTGTGGTTGTGACAACAGGGTGTTCAAATGGTCGGCGGCGACTGTGACTCAATGTGCTTGCTAAGGCAGAACATCTAATAAATTGGAATCGATACAGAGAAGATGAGCATGGCCCCTGCGAAAGGATGACACGCAAACTCGTGAAGCTTTTCCACATTTTGGCCAGCCCGTGTTGCCCCGAGCAAGGTGCGCCGCAACACGGTGGTAACACAAGGAAGTAACACCTTGTCAAGAGAGCATGCTGCAATGTGCTTGCTAAGGCAGCAGATCTAATAAATTGGAATCAATACAGAGAAGATTAGCATGGCCCCTGCGAAAGGATGACACGCAAATTCGTGAAGCGTTTCCACATTTTGGCCAGCCCGTGTTGCCCGAGCAAGGTGCGCCTCAACACCTTGTCAAGAGAGCATTCTGAAAGAGAGGAAACGGTGCAGACCCCTCTACGATTCCCTGACAGCTCCATGCGGGAAAGGCACATGGTAGAAGTTTACCTTCAGGACTTTCTGCCGTCCGATAAAGACGGCAGCAAAAGGTGGACAACAAGGGGATTAAAGGTGTCGTTCCCACAATGAAGGGCTTAAAGTTGTCCCACGTGCTCAGGATGATAAATTTGGCATGACCGACTTTACACAGTGCGTCTGATGCCACTGCTGATTTCACAGAGGGATTCTCAGAGTTTGCCAGTCATTCTGGGGGTGTGTCTTAGGAAGGGACTGCTTAGGGCCAAAGTCCAGCCCCTGGCCAGAAAGGCAACTTGGGCACCGGCCCGCAAACAGTGTCAGGTCACTTTTGAGCTCATCCTTTTTGTGGATTAAACAGTCAGAAAGAATTAGCCGGCACTCACGGCTAATATATTGGCCGGCAAACACATTGACGTCTGCCGGGGACAGACCTCACCCCTCGCTCTTGTGGTGGTTCATAGGGATTGCGGCCCTCCGGCCCTCACCGCTGTGAAGGTGTGGTTGCGACAACAGGGTGTTCAAATGGTCGGCGGCGACTGTGAGTCGATGTGCTTGCTAAGGCAGCACATCTAATAAATTGGAATCGATACAGAGAAGATTAGCATGGCCCCTGTGAAAGGATGACATGCAAATTCGTGAAGCGTTTCCACATTTTGGCCAGCCCGTGTTGCCCCGAGCAAGGTGCGCCGCAACACGGTGGTAACACAAGGAAGTAACACCTTGTCAAGAGAGCATGCTGAAAGAGAGGAAACGGTGCAGACCCCTCTACGATTCCCTTACAGCTCCATGCGGGAAAGGCACATGGTAGAAGTTTACCTTCAGGACTTTCTGCCGTCCGATAAAGACGGCAGCAAAAGGTGGACAACAAGGGGATTAAAGGTGTCGTTCCCACAATAAAGGGCTTGAAGTTGTCCCACGTGCTCAGGATGATACATTTGGCATGACCGACTTTACACAGTGCGTCTGATCCCACTGCTGATTTCACAGAGGGATTCTCAGAGTTTGCCAGTCATTCTGGGGGTGTGTCTTAGGAAGGGACTGCTTAGGGCCAAAGTCCAGCCCCTGGCCAGAAAGGCAACTTGGGCACCGGCCCGCAAACAGTGTCAGGTCACTTTTGAGCTCATCCTTTTTGTGGATTAAACAGTCAGAAAGAATTAGCCGGCACTCACGGCTAATATATTGGCCGGCAAACACATTGACATCTGCCAGGGACAGACCTCACCCCTCGCTCTTGTGGTGGTTCATAGGGATTGCGGCCCTCCGGCCCTCACCGCTGTGAAGGTGTGGTTGCGACAACAGGGTGTTCAAATGGTCGGCGGCGACTGTGAGTCAATGTGCTTGCAAAGGAAGCACATCTAATAAATTGGAATCGATACAGAGAAGATTAGCATGGCCCCTGCGAAAGGATGACACGCAAATTCGTGAAGCGTTTCCACATTTTTGCCAGCCCGTGTTGCCCGAGCAAGGTGCGCCGCAACACCTTGTCAAGAGAGCATTCTGAAAGAGAGGAAACGGTGCAGACCCCTCTACGATTCCCTGACAGCTCCATGCGGGAAAGGCACATGGTAGAAGTTTACCTTCAGGACTTTCTGCCGTCCGATAAAGACGGCAGCAAAAGGTGGACAACAAGGGGATTAAAGGTGTCGTTCCCACAATAAAGGGCTTAAAGTTGTCCCACGTGCTCAGGATGATACATTTGGCATGACCGACTTTACACAGTGCGTCTGATCCCACTGCTGATTTCACAGAGGGATTCTCAGAGTTTGCCAGTCATTCTGGGGGTGTGTCTTAGGAAGGGACTGCTTAGGGCCAAAGTCCAGCCCCTGGCAAGAAAGGCAACTTGGGCACCGGCCCGCAAACAGTGTCAGGTCACTTTTGAGCTCATCCTTTTTGTGGATTAAACAGTCAGAAAGAATTAGCCGGCACTCACGGCTAATATATTGGCCGGCAAACACATTGACGTCTGCCAGGGACAGACCTCACCCCTCGCTCTTGTGGTGGTTCATAGGGATTGCGGCCCTCCGGCCCTCACCGCTGTGAAGGTGTGGTTGCGACAACAGGGGGTTCAAATGGTCGGCGACGACTGTGAGTCGATGTGCTTGCTAAGGCAGCACATCTAATAAATTGGAATCGATACAGAGAAGATTAGCAAGGCCCCTGCGAAAGGATGACACGCAAATTCGTGAAGCGTTTCCACATTTTTGCCAGCCCGTGTTGCCCGAGCAAGGTGCGCCGCAACACGGTGGTAACACAAGGAAGTAACACCTTGTCAAGAGAGCATGCTGAAAGAGAGGAAACGGTGCAGACCCCTCTACGATTCCCTGACAGCTCCATGCGGGAAAGGCACATGGTAGAAGTTTACCTTCAGGACTTTCTGCCGTCCGATAAAGACGGCAGCAAAAGGTGGACAACAAGGGGATTAAAGGTGTCGTTCTCACAATAAAGGGCTTAAAGTTGTCCCACGTGCTCAGGATGATACATTTGGCATGACCGACTTTACACAGTGCGTCTGATCCCACTGTTGATTTCACAGAGGGATTCTCAGAGTTTGCCAGTCATTCTGGGGGTGTGTCTTAGGAAGGGACTGCTTAGGGCCAAAGTCCAGCCCTTGGCCAGAAAGGCAACTTGGGCACCGGCCCGCAAACAGTGTCAGGTCACTTTTGAGCTCATCCTTTTTGTGGATTAAACAGTCAGAAAGAATTAGCCGGCACTCACGGCTAATATATTGGCCGGCAAACACATTGACGTCTGCCAGGGACAGACCTCACCCCTCGCTCTTGTGGTGGTTCATAGGGATTGCGGCCCGCCGGCCCTCACCGCTGTGAAGGTGTGGTTGTGACAACAGGGTGTTCAAATGGTCGGCGGCGACTGTGACTCAATGTGCTTGCTAAGGCAGAACATCTAATAAATTGGAATCGATACAGAGAAGATGAGCATGGCCCCTGCGAAAGGATGACACGCAAACTCGTGAAGCTTTTCCACATTTTGGCCAGCCCGTGTTGCCCCGAGCAAGGTGCGCCGCAACACGGTGGTAACACAAGGAAGTAACACCTTGTCAAGAGAGCATGCTGCAATGTGCTTGCTAAGGCAGCAGATCTAATAAATTGGAATCAATACAGAGAAGATTAGCATGGCCCCTGCGAAAGGATGACACGCAAATTCGTGAAGCGTTTCCACATTTTGGCCAGCCCGTGTTGCCCGAGCAAGGTGCGCCTCAACACCTTGTCAAGAGAGCATTCTGAAAGAGAGGAAACGGTGCAGACCCCTCTACGATTCCCTGACAGCTCCATGCGGGAAAGGCACATGGTAGAAGTTTACCTTCAGGACTTTCTGCTGTCCGATAAAGACGGCAGCAAAAGGTGGACAACAAGGGGATTAAAGGTGTCGTTCCCACAATGAAGGGCTTAAAGTTGTCCCACGTGCTCAGGATGATAAATTTGGCATGACCGACTTTACACAGTGCGTCTGATGCCACTGCTGATTTCACAGAGGGATTCTCAGAGTTTGCCAGTCATTCTGGGGGTGTGTCTTAGGAAGGGACTGCTTAGGGCCAAAGTCCAGCCCCTGGCCAGAAAGGCAACTTGGGCACCGGCCCGCAAACAGTGTCAGGTCACTTTTGAGCTCATCCTTTTTGTGGATTAAACAGTCAGAAAGAATTAGCCGGCACTCACGGCTAATATATTGGCCGGCAAACACATTGACGTCTGCCGGGGACAGACCTCACCCCTCGCTCTTGTGGTGGTTCATAGGGATTGCGGCCCTCCGGCCCTCACCGCTGTGAAGGTGTGGTTGCGACAACAGGGTGTTCAAATGGTCGGCGGCGACTGTGAGTCGATGTGCTTGCTAAGGCAGCACATCTAATAAATTGGAATCGATACAGAGAAGATTAGCATGGCCCCTGTGAAAGGATGACATGCAAATTCGTGAAGCGTTTCCACATTTTGGCCAGCCCGTGTTGCCCCGAGCAAGGTGCGCCGCAACACGGTGGTAACACAAGGAAGTAACACCTTGTCAAGAGAGCATGCTGAAAGAGAGGAAACGGTGCAGACCCCTCTACGATTCCCTTACAGCTCCATGCGGGAAAGGCACATGGTAGAAGTTTACCTTCAGGACTTTCTGCCGTCCGATAAAGACGGCAGCAAAAGGTGGACAACAAGGGGATTAAAGGTGTCGTTCCCACAATAAAGGGCTTGAAGTTGTCCCACGTGCTCAGGATGATACATTTGGCATGACCGACTTTACACAGTGCGTCTGATCCCACTGCTGATTTCACAGAGGGATTCTCAGAGTTTGCCAGTCATTCTGGGGGTGTGTCTTAGGAAGGGACTGCTTAGGGCCAAAGTCCAGCCCCTGGCCAGAAAGGCAACTTGGGCACCGGCCCGCAAACAGTGTCAGGTCACTTTTGAGCTCATCCTTTTTGTGGATTAAACAGTCAGAAAGAATTAGCCGGCACTCACGGCTAATATATTGGCCGGCAAACACATTGACATCTGCCAGGGACAGACCTCACCCCTCGCTCTTGTGGTGGTTCATAGGGATTGCGGCCCTCCGGCCCTCACCGCTGTGAAGGTGTGGTTGCGACAACAGGGTGTTCAAATGGTCGGCGGCGACTGTGAGTCAATGTGCTTGCAAAGGAAGCACATCTAATAAATTGGAATCGATACAGAGAAGATTAGCATGGCCCCTGCGAAAGGATGACACGCAAATTCGTGAAGCGTTTCCACATTTTTGCCAGCCCGTGTTGCCCGAGCAAGGTGCGCCGCAACACCTTGTCAAGAGAGCATTCTGAAAGAGAGGAAACGGTGCAGACCCCTCTACGATTCCCTGACAGCTCCATGCGGGAAAGGCACATGGTAATAGTTTACCTTCAGGACTTTCTGCCGTCCGATAAAGACGGCAGCAAAAGGTGGACAACAAGGGGATTAAAGGTGTCGTTCCCACAATAAAGGGCTTAAAGTTGTCCCACGTGCTCAGGATGATACATTTGGCATGACCGACTTTACACAGTGCGTCTGATCCCACTGCTGATTTCACAGAGGGATTCTCAGAGTTTGCCAGTCATTCTGGGGGTGTGTCTTAGGAAGGGACTGCTTAGGGCCAAAGTCCAGCCCCTGGCAAGAAAGGCAACTTGGGCACCGGCCCGCAAACAGTGTCAGGTCACTTTTGAGCTCATCCTTTTTGTGGATTAAACAGTCAGAAAGAATTAGCCGGCACTCACGGCTAATATATTGGCCGGCAAACACATTGACGTCTGCCAGGGACAGACCTCACCCCTCGCTCTTGTGGTGGTTCATAGGGATTGCGGCCCTCCGGCCCTCACCGCTGTGAAGG
>CM051689.1:28184365-28249365 GCA_028022725.1 Lycodopsis pacificus | reverse complement strand
AGATTAGCATGGCCCCTGCGAAAGGATGACACGCAAATTCGTGAAGCGTTTCCACACTTTGGCCAGCCTGTGTTGCCCCGAGCAAGGTGCGCCGCAACACGGTGGTAACACAAGGAAGTAACACCTTGTCAAGAGAGCATGCTGCAATGTGCTTGCTAAGGCAGCACATCTAATAAATTGGAATCAATACAGAGAAGATTAGCATGGCCCCTGCGAAAGGATGACACGCAAATTTGTGAAGCGTTTCCACATTTTGGCCAGCCCGTGTTGCCCGAGCAAGGTGCGCCGCAACACCTTGTCAAGAGAGCATTCTGAAAGAGAGGAAACGGTGCAGACCCCTCTACGATTCCCTGACAGCTCCATGCGGGAAAGGCACATGGCAGAAGTTTACCTTCAGGACTTTCTGCCGTCCGATAAAGACGGCAGCAAAAGGTGGACAACAAGGGGATTAAAGGTGTCGTTCCCACAATGAAGGGCTTAAAGTTGTCCCACGTGCTCAGGATGATAAATTTGGCATGACCGACTTCACACAGTGCGTCTGATGCCACTGCTGATTTCACAGAGGGATTCTCAGAGTTTGCCAGTCATTCTGGGGGTGTGTCTTAGGAAGGGACTGCTTAGGGCCAAAGTCCAGCCCCTGGCCAGAAAGGCAACTTGGGCACCGGCCTGCAAACAGTGTCAGGTCACTTTTGAGCTCATCCTTTTTGTGGATTAAACAGTCAGAAAGAGTTAGCCGGCACTCACGGCTAATATATTGGCCGGCAAACACATTGACGTCTGCCAGGGACAGACCTCACCCCTCGCTCTTGTGGTGGTTCATAGGGATTGCGGCCCTCCGGCCCTCACCGCTGTGAAGGTGTCGTTGCGACAACAGGGGGTTCAAATGGTCGGCGGCGCCTGTGAGTCAATGTGCTTGCTAAGGCAGCACATCTAATAAATTGGAATCGATACAGAGAAGATTAGCATGGCCCCTGCGAAAGGATGACACGCAAATTCGTGAAGCGTTTCCATATTTTGGCCAGCCCGTGTTGCCCCGAGCAAGGTGCGCCGCAACACGGTGGTAACACCTTGTCAAGAGAGCATGCGGCAATGTGCTTGCTAAGACAGCACATCTAATAAATTGGAATCAATACAGAGAAGATTAGCATGGCCCCTGCGAAAGGATGACACGCAAATTTGTGAAGCGTTTCCACATTTTGGCCAGCCCGTGTTGCCCGAGCAAGGTGCGCCGCAACACCTTGTCAAGAGAGCATTCTGAAAGAGAGGAAACGGTGCAGACCCCTCTGCGATTCCCTGACAGCTCCATGCGGGAAAGGCACATGGCAGAAGTTTACCTTCAGGACTTTCTGCCGTCCGTTAAAAAGACGGCAGCAAAAGGTGGACAACAAGGGGATGAAAGGTGTCGTTCCCACAATGAATGGCTTAAAGTTGTCCCACGTGCTCAGGATGATAAATTTGGCATGACCGACTTTACACAGTGCGTCTGATGCCACTGCTGATTTCACAGAGGGATTCTCAGAGTTTGCCAGTCATTCTGGGGGTGTGTCTTAGGAAGGGACTGCTTAGGGCCAAAGTCCAGCCCCTGGCCAGAAAGGCAACTTGGGCACCGGCCCGCAAACAGTGTCAGGTCACTTTTGAGCTCATCCTTTTTGTGGATTAAACAGTCAGAAAGAATTAGCCGGCACTCACGGCTAATATATTGGCCGGCAAACACATTGACGTCTGCCGGTGACAGACCTCACCCCTCGCTCTTGTGGTGGTTCATAGGGATTGCGGCCCTCACCGCTGTGAAGGTGTGGTTGCGACAACAGGGGGTTCAAAAGGTCGGCGGCGCCTGTGAGTGAATGTGCTTGCTAAGGCAGCACATCTAATAAATTGGAATCGATACAGAGAAGATTAGCATGGCCCCTGCGAAAGGATGACACGCAAATTCGTGAAGCGTTTCCACATTTTGGCCAGCCCCGTGTTGCCCGAGCAAGGTGCGCCGCAACACCTTGTCAAGAGAGCATTCTGAAAGAGAGGAAACGTTGCAGACCCCTCTGCGATTCCCTGACAGCTCCATGCGGGAAAGGCACATGGTAGAAGTTTACCTTCAGGACTTTCTGCCGTCCGATAAAGACGGCAGCAAAAGGTGGACAACAAGGGGATTAAAGGTGTCGTTCCCACAATGAAGGGCTTAAAGTTGTCCCACGTGCTCAGGATGATAAATTTGGCATGACCGACTTTACACAGTGCGTCTGATCCCACTGCTGATTTCACAGAGGGATTCTCAGGGTTTGCCAGTCATTCTGGGGGTGTGTCTTAGGAAGGGACTGCTTAGGGCCAAAGTCCAGCCCCTGGCCAGAAAGGCAACTTGGGCACTGGCCCGCAAACAGTGTCAGGTCACTTTTGAGCTCATCCTTTTTGTGGATTAAACAGTCAGAAAGAATTAGCCGGCACTCACGGCTAATATATTGGCCGGCAAACACATTGACGTCTGCCGGGGACAGACCTCACCCCTCGCTCTTGTGGTGGTTCATAGGGATTGCGGCCCTCCGGCCCTCACCGCTGTGAAGGTGTCGTTGCGACAACAGGGGGTTCAAAAGGTCGGCGGCGCCTGTGAGTCAATGTGCTTGCTAAGGCAGCACATCTAATAAATTGGAATCGATACAGAGAAGATTAGCATGGCCCCTGCGAAAGGATGACACGCAAATTCGTGAAGCGTTTCCACATTTTGGCCAGCCCCGTGTTGCCCGAGCAAGGTGCGCCGCAACACCTTGTCAAGAGAGCATTCTGAAAGAGAGGAAACGTTGCAGACCCCTCTGCGATTCCCTGACAGCTCCATGCGGGAAAGGCACATGGTAGAAGTTTACCTTCAGGACTTTCTGCCGTCCGATAAAGACGGCAGCAAAAGGTGGACAACAAGGGGATTAAAGGTGTCGTTCCCACAATGAAGGGCTTAAAGTTGTCCCACGTGCTCAGGATGATAAATTTGGCATGACCGACTTTACACAGTGCGTCTGATCCCACTGCTGATTTCACAGAGGGATTCTCAGGGTTTGCCAGTCATTCTGGGGGTGTGTCTTAGGAAGGGACTGCTTAGGGCCAAAGTCCAGCCCCTGGCCAGAAAGGCAACTTGGGCACTGGCCCGCAAACAGTGTCAGGTCACTTTTGAGCTCATCCTTTTTGTGGATTAAACAGTCAGAAAGAATTAGCCGGCACTCACGGCTAATATATTGGCCGGCAAACACATTGACGTCTGCCGGGGACAGACCTCACCCCTCGCTCTTGTGGTGGTTCATAGGGATTGCGGCCCTCCGGCCCTCACCGCTGTGAAGGTGTCGTTGCGACAACAGGGGGTTCAAATGGTCGGCGGCGCCTGTGAGTCAATGTGCTTGCTAAGGCAGCACATCTAATAAATTGGAATCGATACAGAGAAGATTAGCATGGCCCCTGCGAAAGGATGACACGCAAATTCGTGAAGCGTTTCCACATTTTGGCCAGCCCGTGTTGCCCCGAGCAAGGTGCGCCGCAACACGGTGGTAACACCTTGTCAAGAGAGCATGCGGCAATGTGCTTGCTAAG
The DNA here is from genome assembly GCA_028022725.1 of Lycodopsis pacificus. NCBI lineage: Eukaryota > Metazoa > Chordata > Actinopteri > Perciformes > Zoarcidae > Lycodopsis > Lycodopsis pacificus. The sequence goes on along the minus strand of CM051689.1, from coordinate 28,245,801 downwards.
GCAGCACATCTAATAAATTGGAATCAATACAGAGAAGATTAGCATGGCCCCTGCGAAAGGATGACACGCAAATTCGTGAAGCGTTTCCACACTTTGGCCAGCCTGTGTTGCCCCGAGCAAGGTGCGCCGCAACACGGTGGTAACACAAGGAAGTAACACCTTGTCAAGAGAGCATGCTGCAATGTGCTTGCTAAGGCAGCACATCTAATAAATTGGAATCAATACAGAGAAGATTAGCATGGCCCCTGCGAAAGGATGACACGCAAATTTGTGAAGCGTTTCCACATTTTGGCCAGCCCGTGTTGCCCGAGCAAGGTGCGCCGCAACACCTTGTCAAGAGAGCATTCTGAAAGAGAGGAAACGGTGCAGACCCCTCTGCGATTCCCTGACAGCTCCATGCGGGAAAGGCACATGGTAGAAGTTTACCTTCAGGACTTTCTGCCGTCCGTTAAAAAGACGGCAGCAAAAGGTGGACAACAAGGGGATGAAAGGTGTCGTTCCCACAATGAATGGCTTAAAGTTGTCCCACGTGCTCAGGATGATAAATTTGGCATGACCGACTTTACACAGTGCGTCTGATGCCACTGCTGATTTCACAGAGGGATTCTCAGAGTTTGCCAGTCATTCTGGGGGTGTGTCTTAGGAAGGGACTGCTTAGGGCCAAAGTCCAGCCCCTGGCCAGAAAGGCAACTTGGGCACCGGCCCGCAAACAGTGTCAGGTCACTTTTGAGCTCATCCTTTTTGTGGATTAAACAGTCAGAAAGAATTAGCCGGCACTCACGGCTAATATATTGGCCGGCAAACACATTGACGTCTGCCGGTGACAGACCTCACCCCTCGCTCTTGTGGTGGTTCATAGGGATTGCGGCCCTCACCGCTGTGAAGGTGTGGTTGCGACAACAGGGGGTTCAAAAGGTCGGCGGCGCCTGTGAGTGAATGTGCTTGCTAAGGCAGCACATCTAATAAATTGGAATCGATACAGAGAAGATTAGCATGGCCCCTGCGAAAGGATGACACGCAAATTCGTGAAGCGTTTCCACATTTTGGCCAGCCCCGTGTTGCCCGAGCAAGGTGCGCCGCAACACCTTGTCAAGAGAGCATTCTGAAAGAGAGGAAACGTTGCAGACCCCTCTGCGATTCCCTGACAGCTCCATGCGGGAAAGGCACATGGTAGAAGTTTACCTTCAGGACTTTCTGCCGTCCGATAAAGACGGCAGCAAAAGGTGGACAGCAAGGGGATTAAAGGTGTCGTTCCCACAATGAAGGGCTTAAAGTTGTCCCACGTGCTCAGGATGATAAATTTGGCATGACCGACTTTACACAGTGCGTCTGATCCCACTGCTGATTTCACAGAGGGATTCTCAGGGTTTGCCAGTCATTCTGGGGGTGTGTCTTAGGAAGGGACTGCTTAGGGCCAAAGTCCAGCCCCTGGCCAGAAAGGCAACTTGGGCACTGGCCCGCAAACAGTGTCAGGTCACTTTTGAGCTCATCCTTTTTGTGGATTAAACAGTCAGAAAGAATTAGCCGGCACTCACGGCTAATATATTGGCCGGCAAACACATTGACGTCTGCCGGGGACAGACCTCACCCCTCGCTCTTGTGGTGGTTCATAGGGATTGCGGCCCTCCGGCCCTCACCGCTGTGAAGGTGTCGTTGCGACAACAGGGGGTTCAAAAGGTCGGCGGCGCCTGTGAGGCAATGTGCTTGCTAAGGCAGCACATCTAATAAATTGGAATCGATACAGAGAAGATTAGCATGGCCCCTGCGAAAGGATGACACGCAAATTCGTGAAGCGTTTCCACAAGGTGCGCCGCAACACGGTGGTAACACAAGGAAGTAACACCTTGTCAAGAGAGCATGCTGCAATGTGCTTGCTAAGGCAGCACATCTAATAAATTGGAATCAATACAGAGAAGATTAGCATGGCCCCTGCGAAAGGATGACACGCAAATTCGTGAAGCGTTTCCACATTTTGGCCAGCCCGTGTTGCCCAAGCAAGGTGCGCCGCAACACCTTGTCAAGAGAGCATTCTGAAAGAGAGGAAACGTTGCAGACCCCTCTGCGATTCCCTGACAGCTCCATGCGGGAAAGGCACATGGTAGAAGTTTACCTTCAGGACTTTCTGCCGTCCGATAAAGACGGCAGCAAAAGGTGGACAACAAGGGGATTAAAGGTGTCGTTCCCACAATGAAGGGCTTAAAGTTGTCCCACGTGCTCAGGATGATAAATTTGGCATGACCGACTTTACACAGTGCGTCTGATGCCACTGCTGATTTCACAGAGGGATTCTCAGAGTTTGCCAGTCATTCTGGGGGTGTGTCTTAGGAAGGGACTGCTTAGGGCCAAAGTCCAGCCCCTGGCCAGAAAGGCAACTTGGGCACCGGCCCGCAAACAGTGTCAGGTCACTTTTGAGCTCATCCTTTTTGTGGATTAAACAGTCAGAAAGAATTAGCCGGCACTCACGGCTAATATATTGGCCGGCAAACACATTGACGTCTGCCAGGGACAGACCTCACCCCTCGCTCTTGTGGTGGTTCATAGGGATTGCGGCCCTCCGGCCCTCACCGCTGTGAAGGTGTGGTTGCGACAACAGGGGGTTCAAAAGGTCGGCGGCGCCTGTGAGTCAATGTGCTTGCTAAGGCAGCACATCTAATAAATTGGAATCGATACAGAGAAGATTAGCATGGCCCCTGCGAAAGGATGACACGCAAATTCGTGAAGCGTTTCCACATTTTGGCCAGCCCGTGTTGCCCCGAGCAAGGTGCGCCGCAACACGGTGGTAACACAAGGAAGTAACACCTTGTCAAGAGAGCATGCTGCAATGTGCTTGCTAAGGCAGCACATCTAATAAATTGGAATCAATACAGACAAGATTAGCATGGCCCCTGCGAAAGGATGACACGCAAATTCGTGAAGCGTTTCCACATTTTGGCCAGCCCCGTGTTGCCCGAGCAAGGTGCGCCGCAACACCTTGTCAAGAGAGCATTCTGAAAGAGAGGAAACGTTGCAGACCCCTCTGCGATTCCCTGACAGCTCCATGCGGGAAAGGCACATGGTAGAAGTTTACCTTCAGGACTTTCTGCCGTCCGATAAAGACGGCAGCAAAAGGTGGACAACAAGGGGATTAAAGGTGTCGTTCCCACAATGAAGGGCTTAAAGTTGTCCCACGTGCTCAGGATGATAAATTTGGCATGACCGACTTTACACAGTGCGTCTGATCCCACTGCTGATTTCACAGAGGGATTCTCAGGGTTTGCCAGTCATTCTGGGGGTGTGTCTTAGGAAGGGACTGCTTAGGGCCAAAGTCCAGCCCCTGGCCAGAAAGGCAACTTGGGCACTGGCCCGCAAACAGTGTCAGGTCACTTTTGAGCTCATCCTTTTTGTGGATTAAACAGTCAGAAAGAATTAGCCGGCACTCACGGCTAATATATTGGCCGGCAAACACATTGACGTCTGCCGGGGACAGACCTCACCCCTCGCTCTTGTGGTGGTTCATAGGGATTGCGGCCCTCCGGCCCTCACCGCTGTGAAGGTGTGGTTGCGACAACAGGGGGTTCAAAAGGTCGGCGGCGCCTGTGAGTCAATGTGCTTGCTAAGGCAGCACATCTAATAAATTGTAATCGATATAGTGAAGATTATCATGGCCCCTGCGAAAGGATGACACGCAAATTGGTGAAGCGTTTCCACATTTTGGCCAGCCCGTGTTGCCCCGAGCAAGGTGCGCCGCAACACGGTGGTAACACCTTGTCAAGAGAGCATGCGGCAATGTGCTTGCTAAGGCAGCACATCTAATAAATTGGAATCAATACAGAGAAGATTAGCATGGCCCCTGCGAAAGGATGACACGCAAATTCGTGAAGCGTTTCCACATTTTGGCCAGCCCCGTGTTGCCCGAGCAAGGTGCGCCGCAACACCTTGTCAAGAGAGCATTCTGAAAGAGAGGAAACGTTGCAGACCCCTCTGCGATTCCCTGACAGCTCCATGCGGGAAAGGCACATGGTAGAAGTTTACCTTCAGGACTTTCTGCCCTCCGATAAAGACGGCAGCAAAAGGTGGACAACAAGGGGATTAAAGGTGTCGTTCCCACAATGAAGGGCTTAAAGTTGTCCCACATGCTCAGGATGATAAATTTGGCATGACCGACTTTACACAGTGCGTCTGATCCCACTGCTGATTTCACAGAGGGATTCTCAGAGTTTGCCAGTCATTCTGGGGGTGTGTCTTAGGAAGGGACTGCTGAGGGCCAAAGTCCAGCCCCTGGCCAGAAAGGCAACTTGGGCACTGGCCCGCAAACAGTGTCAGGTCACTTTTGAGCTCATCCTTTTTGTGGATTAAACAGTCAGAAAGAATTAGCCGGCACTCACGGCTAATATATTGGCCGGCAAACACATTGACGTCTGCCGGGGACAGACCTCACCCCTCGCTCTTGTGGTGGTTCATAGGGATTGCGGCCCTCCGGCCCTCACCGCTGTGAAGATGTGGTTGCGACAACAGGGGGTTCAAAAGGTCGGCGGCGCCTGTGAGTCAATGTGCTTGCTAAGGCAGCACATCTAATAAATTGGAATCGATATAGAGAACATTATCATGGCCCCTGCGAAAGGATGACACGCAAATTCGTGAAACGTTTCCACATTTTGGCCAGCCCGTGTTGCCCCGAGCAAGGTGCGAAGCAACACGGTGGTAACACAAGGAAGTAACACCTTGTCAAGAGAGCATGCTGAAAGAGAGGAAACGGTGCAGACCCCTCTACGATTCCCTGACAGCTCCATGCAGGAAAGGCACATGGTAGAAGTTTACTTTCAGGACTTTCTGCCGTCCGATAAAGACGGCAGCAAAAGGTGGACAACAAGGGGATTAAAGGTGTCGTTCCCACAATAAAGGGCTTAAAGTTGTCCCACGTGCTCAGGATGATAAATTTGGCATGACCGACTTTACACAGTGCGTCTGATCCCACTGCTGATTTCACAGAGGGATTCTCAGAGTTTGCCAGTCATTCTGGGGGTGTGTCTTAGGAAGGGACTGCTTAGGGCCAAAGTCCAGCCCCTGGCCAGAAAGGCAACTTGGGCACCGGCCCGCAAACAGTGTCAGGTCACTTTTGAGCTCATCCTTTTTGTGGATTAAACAGTCAGAAAGAGTTAGCCGGCACTCACGGCTAATATATTGGCCGGCAAACACATTGACGTCTGCCAGGGACAGACCTCACCCCTTGCTCTTGTGGTGGTTCATAGGGATTGCGGCCCTCCGGCCCTCACCGCTGTGAAGGTGTCGTTGCGACAACAGGGGGTTCAAATGGTCGGCGGCGCCTGTGAGTCAATGTGCTTGCTAAGGCAGCACATCTAATAAATTGGAATCGATACAGAGAAGATTAGCATGGCCCCTGCGAAAGGATGACACGCAAATTCGTGAAGCGTTTCCACATTTTGGCCAGCCCGTGTTGCCCCGAGCAAGGTGCGCCGCAACACGGTGGTAACACCTTGTCAAGAGAGCATGCGGCAATGTGCTTGCTAAGGCAGCACATCTAATAAATTGGAATCAATACAGAGAAGATTAGCATGGCCCCTGCGAAAGGATGACACGCAAATTCGTGAAGCGTTTCCACATTTTGGCCAGCCCCGTGTTGCCCGAGCAAGGTGCGCCGCAACACCTTGTCAAGAGAGCATTCTGAAAGAGAGGAAACGTTGCAGACCCCTCTGCGATTCCCTGACAGCTCCATGCGGGAAAGGCACATGGCAGAAGTTTACCTTCAGGACTTTCTGCTGTCCGATAAAGACGGCAGCAAAAGGTGGACAACAAGGGGATTAAAGGTGTCGTTCCCACAATGAAGGGCTTAAAGTTGTCCCACGTGCTCAGGATGATAAATTTGGCATGACCGACTTTACACAGTGCGTCTGATCCCACTGCTGATTCCACAGAGGGATTCTCAGAGTTTGCCAGTCATTCTGGGGGTGTGTCTTAGGAAGGGACTGCTTAGGGCCAAAGTCCAGCCCCTGGCCAGAAAGGCAACTTGGGCACTGGCCCGCAAACAGTGTCAGGTCACTTTTGAGCTCATCCTTTTTGTGGATTAAACAGTCAGAAAGAATTAGCCGGCACTCACGGCTAATATATTGGCCGGCAAACACATTGACGTCTGCCGGGGACAGACCTCACCCCTCGCTCTTGTGGTGGTTCATAGGGATTGCGGCCCTCCGGCCCTCACCGCTGTGAAGATGTGGTTGCGACAACAGGGGGTTCAAAAGGTCGGTGGCGCCTGTGAGTCAATGTGCTTGCTAAGGCAGCACATCTAATAAATTGGAATCGATATAGAGAAGATTATCATGGCCCCTGCGAAAGGATGACACGCAAATTGGTGAAGCGTTTCCACATTTTGGCCAGCCCGTGTTGCCCCGAGCAAGGTGCGCCGCAACACGGTGGTAACACCTTGTCAAGAGAGCATGCGGCAATGTGCTTGCTAAGGCAGCACATCTAATAAATTGGAATCAATACAGAGAAGATTAGCATGGCCCCTGCGAAAGGATGACACGCAAATTCGTGAAGCGTTTCCACATTTTGGCCAGCCCCGTGTTGCCCGAGCAAGGTGCGCCGCAACACCTTGTCAAGAGAGCATTCTGAAAGAGAGGAAACGTTGCAGACCCCTCTGCGATTCCCTGACAGCTCCATGCGGGAAAGGCACATGGTAGAAGTTTACCTTCAGGACTTTCTGCCCTCCGATAAAGACGGCAGCAAAAGGTGGACAACAAGGGGATTAAAGGTGTCGTTCCCACAATGAAGGGCTTAAAGTTGTCCCACATGCTCAGGATGATAAATTTGGCATGACCGACTTTACACAGTGCGTCTGATCCCACTGCTGATTTCACAGAGGGATTCTCAGAGTTTGCCAGTCATTCTGGGGGTGTGTCTTAGGAAGGGACTGCTGAGGGCCAAAGTCCAGCCCCTGGCCAGAAAGGCAACTTGGGCACTGGCCCGCAAACAGTGTCAGGTCACTTTTGAGCTCATCCTTTTTGTGGATTAAACAGTCAGAAAGAATTAGCCGGCACTCACGGCTAATATATTGGCCGGCAAACACATTGACGTCTGCCGGGGACAGACCTCACCCCTCGCTCTTGTGGTGGTTCATAGGGATTGCGGCCCTCCGGCCCTCACCGCTGTGAAGATGTGGTTGCGACAACAGGGGGTTCAAAAGGTCGGCGGCGCCTGTGAGTCAATGTGCTTGCTAAGGCAGCACATCTAATAAATTGGAATCGATATAGAGAACATTATCATGGCCCCTGCGAAAGGATGACACGCAAATTCGTGAAACGTTTCCACATTTTGGCCAGCCCGTGTTGCCCCGAGCAAGGTGCGAAGCAACACGGTGGTAACACAAGGAAGTAACACCTTGTCAAGAGAGCATGCTGAAAGAGAGGAAACGGTGCAGACCCCTCTACGATTCCCTGACAGCTCCATGCAGGAAAGGCACATGGTAGAAGTTTACTTTCAGGACTTTCTGCCGTCCGATAAAGACGGCAGCAAAAGGTGGACAACAAGGGGATTAAAGGTGTCGTTCCCACAATAAAGGGCTTAAAGTTGTCCCACGTGCTCAGGATGATAAATTTGGCATGACCGACTTTACACAGTGCGTCTGATCCCACTGCTGATTTCACAGAGGGATTCTCAGAGTTTGCCAGTCATTCTGGGGGTGTGTCTTAGGAAGGGACTGCTTAGGGCCAAAGTCCAGCCCCTGGCCAGAAAGGCAACTTGGGCACCGGCCCGCAAACAGTGTCAGGTCACTTTTGAGCTCATCCTTTTTGTGGATTAAACAGTCAGAAAGAGTTAGCCGGCACTCACGGCTAATATATTGGCCGGCAAACACATTGACGTCTGCCAGGGACAGACCTCACCCCTTGCTCTTGTGGTGGTTCATAGGGATTGCGGCCCTCCGGCCCTCACCGCTGTGAAGGTGTCGTTGCGACAACAGGGGGTTCAAATGGTCGGCGGCGCCTGTGAGTCAATGTGCTTGCTAAGGCAGCACATCTAATAAATTGGAATCGATACAGAGAAGATTAGCATGGCCCCTGCGAAAGGATGACACGCAAATTCGTGAAGCGTTTCCACATTTTGGCCAGCCCGTGTTGCCCCGAGCAAGGTGCGCCGCAACACGGTGGTAACACCTTGTCAAGAGAGCATGCGGCAATGTGCTTGCTAAGGCAGCACATCTAATAAATTGGAATCAATACAGAGAAGATTAGCATGGCCCCTGCGAAAGGATGACACGCAAATTCGTGAAGCGTTTCCACATTTTGGCCAGCCCCGTGTTGCCCGAGCAAGGTGCGCCGCAACACCTTGTCAAGAGAGCATTCTGAAAGAGAGGAAACGTTGCAGACCCCTCTGCGATTCCCTGACAGCTCCATGCGGGAAAGGCACATGGCAGAAGTTTACCTTCAGGACTTTCTGCTGTCCGATAAAGACGGCAGCAAAAGGTGGACAACAAGGGGATTAAAGGTGTCGTTCCCACAATGAAGGGCTTAAAGTTGTCCCACGTGCTCAGGATGATAAATTTGGCATGACCGACTTTACACAGTGCGTCTGATCCCACTGCTGATTCCACAGAGGGATTCTCAGAGTTTGCCAGTCATTCTGGGGGTGTGTCTTAGGAAGGGACTGCTTAGGGCCAAAGTCCAGCCCCTGGCCAGAAAGGCAACTTGGGCACTGGCCCGCAAACAGTGTCAGGTCACTTTTGAGCTCATCCTTTTTGTGGATTAAACAGTCAGAAAGAATTAGCCGGCACTCACGGCTAATATATTGGCCGGCAAACACATTGACGTCTGCCGGGGACAGACCTCACCCCTCGCTCTTGTGGTGGTTCATAGGGATTGCGGCCCTCCGGCCCTCACCGCTGTGAAGATGTGGTTGCGACAACAGGGGGTTCAAAAGGTCGGTGGCGCCTGTGAGTCAATGTGCTTGCTAAGGCAGCACATCTAATAAATTGGAATCGATATAGAGAAGATTATCATGGCCCCTGCGAAAGGATGACACGCAAATTCGTGAAACGTTTCCACATTTTGGCCAGCCCGTGTTGCCCCGAGCAAGGTGCGAAGCAACACGGTGGTAACACAAGGAAGTAACACCTTGTCAAGAGAGCATGCTGCAATGTGCTTGCTAAGGCAACACATCTAATAAATTGGAATCAATACAGAGAAGATTAGCATGGCCCCTGCGAAAGGATGACACGCAAATTCGTGAAGCGTTTCCACATTTTGGCCAGCCCGTGTTGCCCGAGCAAGGTGCCCCGCAACACCTTGTCAAGAGAGCATTCTGAAAGAGAGGAAACGGTGCAGACCCCTCTACGATTCCCTGACAGCTCCATGCAGGAAAGGCACATGGTAGAAGTTTACTTTCAGGACTTTCTGCCGTCCGATAAAGACGGCAGCAAAAGGTGGACAACAAGGGGATTAAAGGTGTCGTTCCCACAATAAAGGGCTTAAAGTTGTCCCACGTGCTCAGGATGATAAATTTGGCATGACCGACTTTACACAGTGCGTCTGATCCCACTGCTGATTTCACAGAGGGATTCTCAGAGTTTGCCAGTCATTCTGGGGGTGTGTCTTAGGAAGGGACTGCTTAGGGCCAAAGTCCAGCCCCTGGCCAGAAAGGCAACTTGGGCACCGGCCCGCAAACAGTGTCAGGTCACTTTTGAGCTCATCCTTTTTGTGGATTAAACAGTCAGAAAGAGTTAGCCGGCACTCACGGCTAATATATTGGCCGGCAAACACATTGACGTCTGCCAGGGACAGACCTCACCCCTCGCTCTTGTGGTGGTTCATAGGGATTGCGGCCCTCCGGCCCTCACCGCTGTGAAGGTGTCGTTGCGACAACAGGGGGTTCAAATGGTCGGCGGCGCCTGTGAGTCAATGTGCTTGCTAAGGCAGCACATCTAATAAATTGGAATCGATACAGAGAAGATTAGCATGGCCCCTGCGAAAGGATGACACGCAAATTCGTGAAGCGTTTCCACATTTTGGCCAGCCCGTGTTGCCCCGAGCAAGGTGCGCCGCAACACGGTGGTAACACCTTGTCAAGAGAGCATGCGGCAATGTGCTTGCTAAGGCAGCACATCTAATAAATTGGAATCAATACAGAGAAGATTAGCATGGCCCCTGCGAAAGGATGACACGCAAATTCGTGAAGCGTTTCCACATTTTGGCCAGCCCGTGTTGCCCTGAGCAAGGTGCGCCGCAACACGGTGGTAACACAAGGAAGTAACACCTTGTCAAGAGAGCATGCTGAAAGAGAGGAAACGGTGCAGACCCCTCTACGATTCCCTGACAGCTCCATGCAGGAAAGGCACATGGCAGAAGTTTACTTTCAGGACTTTCTGCCGTCCAATAAAGACGGCAGCAAAAGGTGGACAACAAGGGGATTAAAGGTGTCGTTCCCACAATAAAGGGCTTAAAGTTGTCCCACGTGCTCAGGATGATAAATTTGGCATGACCTACTTTACACAGTGCGTCTGATCCCACTGCTGATTTCACAGAGGGATTCTCAGAGTTTGCCAGTCATTCTGGGGGTGTGTCTTAGGAAGGGACTGCTTAGGGCCAAAGTCCAGCCCCTGGCCAGAAAGGCAACTTGGGCACCGGCCTGCAAACAGTGTCAGGTCACTTTTGAGCTCATCCTTTTTGTGGATTAAACAGTCAGAAAGAGTTAGCCGGCACTCACGGCTAATATATTGGCCGGCAAACACATTGACGTCTGCCAGGGACAGACCTCACCCCTCGCTCTTGTGGTGGTTCATAGGGATTGCGGCCCTCCGGCCCTCACCGCTGTGAAGGTGTCGTTGCGACAACAGGGGGTTCAAATGGTCGGCGGCGCCTGTGAGTCAATGTGCTTGCTAAGGCAGCACATCTAATAAATTGGAATCGATACAGAGAAGATTATCATGGCCCCTGCGAAAGGATGACACGCAAATTCGTGAAACGTTTCCACATTTTGGCCAGCCCGTGTTGCCCCGAGCAAGGTGCGAAGCAACATGGTGGTAACACAAGGAAGTAACACCTTGTCAAGAGAGCATGCTGCAATGTGCTTGCTAAGGCAGCACATCTAATAAATTGGAATCAATACAGAGAAGATTAGCATGGCCCCTGCGAAAGGATGACACGCAAATTCGTGAAGCGTTTCCACATTTTGGCCAGCCCGTGTTGCCCCGAGCAAGGTGCGCCGCAACACGGTGGTAACACCTTGTCAAGAGAGCATGCGGCAATGTGCTTGCTAAGGCAGCACATCTAATAAATTGGAATCAATACAGAGAAGATTAGCATGGCCCCTGCGAAAGGATGACACGCAAATTCGTGAAGCGTTTCCACATTTTGGCCAGCCCGTGTTGCCCCGAGCAAGGTGCGCCGCAACACGGTGGTAACACAAGGAAGTAACACCTTGTCAAGAGAGCATGCTGCAATGTGCTTGCTAAGGCAGCACATCTAATAAATTGGAATCAATACAGAGAAGATTAGCATGGCCCCTGCGAAAGGATGACACGCAAATTCGTGAAGCGTTTCCACATTTTGGCCAGCCCCGTGTTGCCCGTGCAAGTTGCGCCGCAACACCTTGTCAAGAGAGCATTCTGAAAGAGAGGAAACGTTGCAGACCCCTCTGCGATTCCCTGACAGCTCCATGCGGGAAAGGCACATGGTAAAAGTTTACCTTCAGGACTTTCTGCCGTCCGATAAAGACGGCAGCAAAAGGTGGACAACAAGGGGATTAAAGGTGTCGTTCCCACAATGAAGGGCTTAAAGTTGTCCCACGTGCTCAGGATGATAAATTTGGCATGACCGACTTTACACAGTGCGTCTGATCCCACTGCTGAATTCACAGAGGGATTCTCAGAGTTTGCCAGTCATTCTGGGGGTGTGTCTTAGGAAGGGACTGCTTAGGGCCAAAGTCCAGCCCCTGGCCAGAAAGGCAACTTGGGCACTGGCCCGCAAACAGTGTCAGGTCACTTTTGAGCTCATCCTTTTTGTGGATTAAACAGTCAGAAAGAATTAGCCGGCACTCACGGCTAATATATTGGCCGGCAAACACATTGACGTCTGCCGGGGACAGACCTCACCCCTCGCTCTTGTGGTGGTTCATAGGGATTGCGGCCCTCCGGCCCTCACCGCTGTGAAGGTGTGGTTGCGACAACAGGAGGTTCAAAAGGTCGGCGGCGCCTGTGAGTCAATGTGCTTGCTGAGGCAGCACATCTAATAAATTTTAATCGATATAGAGAAGATTATCATGGCCCCTGCGAAAGGATGACACGCAAATTCGTGAAACGTTTCCACATTTTGGCCAGCCCGTGTTGCCCCGAGCAAGGTGCGAAGCAACACGGTGGTAACACAAGGAAGTAACACCTTGTCAAGAGAGCATGCTGCAATGTGCTTGCTAAGGCAGCACATCTAATAAATTGGAATCAATACAGAGAAGATTAGCATGGCCCCTGCGAAAGGATGACACGCAAATTCGTGAAGCGTTTCCACATTTTGGCCAGCCCGTGTTGCCCGAGCAAGGTGCGCCGCAACACCTTGTCAAGAGAGCATTCTGAAAGAGAGGAAACGGTGCAGACCCCTCTACGATTCCCTGACAGCTCCATGCGGGAAAGGCACATGGTAGAAGTTTACCTTCAGGACTTTCTGCCATCCGATAAAGACGGCAGCAAAAGGTGGACAACAAGGGGATTAAAGGTGTCGTTCCCACAATGAAGGGCTTAAAGTTGTCCCACGTGCTCAGGATGATAAATTTGGCATGACCGACTTTACACAGTGCGTCTGATCCCACTGCTGATTTCACAGAGGGATTCTCAGAGTTTGCCAGTCATTCTGGGGGTGTGTCTTAGGAAGGGACTGCTTAGGGCCAAAGTCCAGCCCCTGGCCAGAAAGGCAACTTGGGCACTGGCCCGCAAACAGTGTCAGGTCACTTTTGAGCTCATCCTTTTTGTGGATTAAACAGTCAGAAAGAATTAGCCGGCACTCACGGCTAATATATTGGCCGGCAAACACATTGACGTCTGCCGGGGACAGACCTCACCCCTCGCTCTTGTGGTGGTTCATAGGGATTGCGGCCCTCCGGCCCTCACCGCTGTGAAGGTGTGGTTGCGACAACAGGGGGTTCAAAAGGTCGGCGGCGCCTGTGAGTCAATGTGCTTGCTAAGGCAGCACATCTAATAAATTGTAATCGATACAGTGAAGATTATCATGGCCCCTGCGAAAGGATGACACGCAAATTGGTGAAGAGTTTCCACATTTTGGCCAGCCCGTGTTGCCCCGGGCAAGGTGCGCCGCAACACGGTGGTAATACCTTGTCAAGAGAGCATGCGGCAATGTGCTTGCTAAGGCAGCACATCTAATAAATTGGAATCAATACAGAGAAGATTAGCATGGCCCCTGCGAAAGGATGACACGCAAATTCGTGAAGCGTTTCCACATTTTGGCCAGCCCGTGTTGCCCCGAGCAAGGTGCGCCGCAACACGGTGGTAACACAAGGAAGTAACACCTTGTCAAGAGAGCATGCTGCAATGTGCTTGCTAAGGCAGCACATCTAATAAATTGGAATCAATACAGAGAAGATTAGCATGGCCCCTGCGAAAGGATGACACGCAAATTCGTGAAGCGTTTCCACATTTTGGCCAGCCCGTGTTGCCCGAGCAAGGTGCGCCGCAACACCTTGTCAAGAGAGCATTCTGAAAGAGAGGAAACGGTGCAGACCCCTCTACGATTCCCTGACAGCTCCATGCGGGAAAGGCACATGGTAGAAGTTTACCTTCAGGACTTTCTGCCGTCCGATGAAGACGGCAGCAAAAGGTGGACAACAAGGGGATTAAAGGTGTCGTTCCCACAATGAAGGGCTTAAAGTTGTCCCACGTGCTCAGGATGATAAATTTGGCATGACCGACTTTACACAGTGCGTCTGATGCCACTGCTGATTTCACAGAGGGATTCTCAGAGTTTGCCAGTCATTCTGGGGGTGTGTCTTAGGAAGGGACTGCTTAGGGCCAAAGTCAAGCCCCTGGCCAGAAAGGCAACTTGGGCACCGGCCCGCAAACAGTGTCAGGTCACTTTTGAGCTCATCCTTTTTGTGGATTAAACAGTCAGAAAGAATTAGCCGGCACTCACGGCTAATATATTGGCCGGCAAACACATTGACGTCTGCCGGGGACAGACCTCACCCCTCGCTCTTGTGGTGGTTCATAGGGATTGCGGCCCTCCGGCCCTCACCGCTGTGAAGGTGTGGTTGCGACAACAGGGGGTTCAAAAGGTCGGCGGCGCCTGTGAGTCAATGTGCTTGCTAAGGCAGCACATCTAATAAATTGTAATCGATACAGTGAAGATTATCATGGCCCCTGCGAAAGGATGACACGCAAATTGGTGAAGCGTTTCCACATTTTGGCCAGCCCGTGTTGCCCCGGGCAAGGTGCGCCGCAACACGGTGGTAATACCTTGTCAAGAGAGCATGCGGCAATGTGCTTGCTAAGGCAGCACATCTAATAAATTGGAATCAATACAGAGAAGATTAGCATGGCCCCTGCGAAAGGATGACACGCAAATTCGTGAAGCGTTTCCACATTTTGGCCAGCCCGTGTTGCCCCGAGCAAGGTGCGCCGCAACACGGTGGTAACACAAGGAAGTAACACCTTGTCAAGAGAGCATGCTGCAATGTGCTTGCTAAGGCAGCACATCTCATAAATTGGAATCAATACAGAGAAGATTAGCATGGCCCCTGCGAAAGGATGACACGCAAATTCGTGAAGCGTTTCCACATTTTGGCCAGCCCGTGTTGCCCGAGCAAGGTGCGCCGCAACACGGTGGTAACACAAGGAAGTAACACCTTGTCAAGAGAGCATCCTGAAAGAGAGGAAACGGTGCAGACCCCTCTACGATTCCCTGACAGCTCCATGCGGGAAAGGCACATGGTAGAAGTTTACCTTCAGGACTTTCTGCCGTCCGATAAAGACGGCAGCAAAAGGTGGACAACAAGGGGATTAAAGGTGTCGTTCCCACAATGAAGGGCTTAAAGTTGTCCCACGTGCTCAGGATGATAAATTTGGCATGACCGACTTTACACAGTGCGTCTGATCCCACTGCTGATTTCACAGAGGGATTCTCAGAGTTTGCAGAGTCAGCAGCACATCGTGTAAATATATATAATGTATGTGTCTCATATTTCTATCCTAATGTGTAAAGCTTGTTTTTAAACCAGTTTTATAATCAGAAATAATAAAGCTTCCAAACAAACAAAGTGCAGATTACATACTTTTATTTACAAATTCAATTAAATAAACACTTTCAGAATGATGGATAAATAAATACAAAGGAATAAATAAAGAAAAAACAAACAAAGTCTCCCTCATGGCCCCCCCTTGTGTTTCTTATTCATTTCCTCCTTCCACTCCTCCATAGTTTTCTTGCCGACAGACGCACAGTACGTTACACCAAACAGGCGAGTGTGTCCTGTAACCAGTGTTCTGGGCTGGCCACACTTTGTGCGTAAGTACTGTATCGTCGGCCGACGGGGTTTGGGCAGTGGCCCCTGCCCTGCTGCAGCAGCCTCAGCCGCCTTCCTCTTCCTATATGCCGTGGACCTGGACATGTGTGGTCCAGGAAGAGGAGGCTGACCGGCAGGGAGAAGAGCGGGGAAGACACCGGGGAGCGTTGCGGGTGGAGGAGGAGGGGGAAGGCCAATGGAGGATGGGCCGGGCTGCTGCCCATCTGGAGGAGGAGGAGGAGGAGGAGGAGGAGGGGGGGGGGGAAGGCCACTCGATGAGGGTCGTTGTTGCTCATCAGGGACATTGAAGGGGAAGGGCTGTCCTTGTC
Source organism: Lycodopsis pacificus (assembly GCA_028022725.1). NCBI lineage: Eukaryota > Metazoa > Chordata > Actinopteri > Perciformes > Zoarcidae > Lycodopsis > Lycodopsis pacificus. Next base: position 28,229,983 of record CM051689.1, on the reverse strand, counting down.
CCACCTGAACATAGGACAGCTCTTTAGCTGGAGGGAGAGGGAGGACGGCAACAGCTGCTGCAGGGACGACGCCAGTTCCCTGCAGCAGCACATCCCTCTCTCTTTCCTTCTGCTGCCAAGAGAACCTGGGAGACAAACGCAGATTGTTCTTAGGCTCTTCATCAAATGATAAATCTCAGATTACAACCCATCAAAACTTTAAAGCTTCATGTTGAACCCTTACCACTGGGTCAGGGTCCTCTGATTTAGCTCAAAGAGCTGGATCTCCGTCTGAGCCATCAGCCTCCGGCTGGCCAGCAATACCTCTCTGATGGCCACGTAGTCCGTGAAGATGAGGGACCACCGAGTCCTCGTGAACCCACAGACCCGCGTGGCCAATGGGTGGAGCTGGCAGAGCCGGCTGCAAACGGCCTCAACCAGGCGACTGGCGCTGGGCCAGTTTGCAGGGCTGGAGTTCGGTCCGAGAAGGCAGCTGAAAAAGTCCTGGAGAGCAAAGTGTGGGTTGATATACAGCAGATATTTACAAGAGGGTACATTCATATTTGAAAAAAATCGTACCGTTGGAGACTCTCCTTGCCAGGACAGGAGGTGTTCTTCCCCTTCGCTGCCTTGAACCGCCCCTTAGGTTGCCTGGGAGGGTAGACAACTCGCTGTTTGTCTTGCTCTGGCAAGCGATTCCAGAGCAGGATGAGTCTGTCTACCCTACTGTCAGTAAGCCCCTGAAGGTTCCTTCCTTCCACCAGGGCCTGGGCCAGCTTCAGGACGTGCTGATACCCAGGCTGGTCATCAGGACCCTGTATATTCTACTGAGAAGAAACAAGAAAGGAAGAGGAGGAGAAACGAGTCAGTAAGCACAGAGCGATGCGCTGTGAAATATTCTATCGTCACTGTTATCATCATCGTTATCGGTAGCGAACTTACCTCAGAGTCTGAGGAGGGCTGCTGGGGAACAGGGTCCTGAACTTCAGGGGCCTTAGGAGGGGCATCCTGGTCAGGGGCGGCCGGACCGGATGCCTCAGACGATGCGTCAGCTGGATCACCTGACCGGGCTGCTGCTGTGCTGGTGTATGGGGTATCGTCCTCGAAGATGGTGGGGTCCTCCACATCTTCCACGATACCCTCATCCTCCTCCTCGAGCGACTCGATGGCAGCAGCCTCGTCCGGAGTGTCAGGGTCCGAGCTGACGTCCTCAAGCACTCTGCCTGTCTGCTGGTACAGGTACTCTACCCCGATGAGCTCCCCTGTCATACAGCAAACGCATGTGCATTTAGTAATTGCTCTTTTTACTCTGAGTTATGATGTTGAAATAAAGTGTTTTCACATCACATTACCTGTGTACTCAGCAGGCTTGGTGAAGTCCTTAACCACCTGAAGACCAAGCAAACTTTGGCTCTTCTGGTTAAGGACGTGCTTGAGGTGGCCACTGTAGGAGTGCAGAGGTCCCACCTGTCCCTCAGCTGCAACCGGTGGTGGTGGTGGTGCAGCTGCTGCTGCGCGGTCCTCGTTCCACCTCACCAGTCCATCAACCAGGAACGCCTGGAAGTGCTTGGCACTGGCTCGTGTCCCTGAGGAAGCAGGTTTTGGATCAAGCATGAATCAGTGTTTTTATGAAATGTGAAAACAATATATTTTGTCACAAGCTGTGAGACACATGCGAGTACCTGGGATGAACCGGTTGAGGTGGAAGGACTCCAAAGATGTGGAGCCCCTCGCGCAGCGATAAACCGGCAGGATGACTCCGCCTTTGGTCAGCCTGCCGGTCTGGGTGTACAGCTGCACACCTGGTGGGTCCTGAATGCAGCTGAGGTGGGTCTTCTGCGTACTCCAAATGTCCTCGATGCGGAGAGCGTTCAGCAACGGGATGTCCAGGGTGTCGCGTTCTGCTGGTCCACCGAAGGTGTCGAGGAGCTCCTGGATGAGGAGTGCCGATTCCTCGGGCCCACGTGTCCTCCGGCAACAGTGGAGCCTCCACTCCTGTCTGGAGATCCTCCGGATCACCGCGGCGTCAGTCAGGCCAACCATCCTGTGCTTCCCCTCCAGCTGGGACCGCTTAGCCTCAGTTAGACGGCGGACATCTTCAGGATCGACCTCGAAGATGCAGTGAGACAGCTGCCTCATGAACGTGGGGTACAGCTCGTGGCTCTCAGTGGTGACACCTGATGCAAAGCGTCGCATCAGGTGCCAGACGTCCAATCTCACCACGAGCTGTTCCCACTCCTGTGAAAGAAGAAACATAATTGTGTTGTGGGGGATATGAACGCTGATATCTCAGATAATAACTCCCTGTTTGGTCAACACCTCATGCAATTTTGTAAAGATAGCAAGTTGGTTCTTTCCAGCAAAGTTATGTTGCCAGTAAATAGCTACACATACACCAGTGAAGCATGGCACACAACCTCTTGGCTGGATCACTGTATATGTACAGCTGATGCTCATGACTGTCTCGAGGATGTTGCAATCCTGTATGAGCGGCTACAACAGATCACATACCTGTCTCTGTGACATTAAATGTTGAGAGTCTACCTGAGTTAACCAGTAATGATAACCATGAACAAAACTTTAAAGTAGATTGGTCCAAGCTCACAGAAGATGATTTCTTGCATTACAACTCACAAACTGATAAGAGCCTAAGTAATATTGAACTAGAAAAAGCATTTCCTGCTGAAAATGCGTTGGAATGCTGAAAACTGAAATGAATTGCAAAAACATTGCTGAAAATAGATATCCAATTCAAAAACAAGTGCAAAAAGCTTAATAATTCAAAAAGTTTAAAGATTACAAATATGAAAAGTCATATCACACCTCTCCTGAAAGAGCTGAACATTTTGATATTTGAACTGTTTCTGTGGCTTAAAATAATTCCATCGGTAGTGATATTTGTTGTAGTAGTAGTAGAAGTTGTAGTCGAAGTATCAGTAATTAGAAGAAGAAGTAGTGGAATGAACTATATATATATATATATATATATATATATATATATATATATATATATATATATATATATATATATAACTATATATATGCTGGTACACACAACCAGACAATAAATGTTCGATGTTCAAGTCTTTTTCAACTTTTGCTGTTGCTACTATTACTACTACTGCCATCACTGCTGTCAAATTTTATTACTACCACTACTGCTATTACTACCACTATCACTATTATTATTACTTATACCACAACTGCTACTACTGCTATTCCTGCTACTACCAGTACTAATACTACTACAGCTATTAGTATGACTGCTACTAGTACTACTACTACTGCCTAGTACTACTACTACTGCTACTTCAAAAACTGACTTTACTATTACTACTACTACTACTACTTATTCTACTACTACTACTACTGTTATATTAAATACTACGACCACTATTACAGCTATTACTACGACTACTGATAGTACTACTTCCACTACTTCTTCTTCTCATTACTGATACTTCGACTACAAGTTCTACTACTACTACAACAAATATCACTACCGATGGAATTATTTTAAGCCACAGAAACTGTTCAAATATCAAAATGTTCAGCTCTTTCAGGAGAGGTGTGATATGACTTTTCATATTTGTAATCTTTAAACTTTTTGAATTATTAAGCTTTTTGCACTTGTTTTTGAATTGGATATCTATTTTCAGCAATGTTTTTGCAATTCATTTCAGTTTTCAGCATTCCAACGCATTTTCAGCAGGGAAACAGCTCCATCTCAGCTCTATGTGAGGGCTCACTGTGGACTAATAATGGATTATCTAATGTCTCTGTATACTGAATATATAAAGTCATGTTCCTATAGGGCCTGCATTATATTAGTGGATTACTACAGAACGATACTATCAGCATTATATGAACAAAGGTTATTTGTACATTAAGGTCTAATTCAAGATCACAAAGCGTGTGTATAATCATGTCTATTGGTCACTTTCTGTTACAGATTTACACATTGACACATAAAGTGGCCAGAATAATAATTGAACAGCTTTAGCTGCTGGTAAAACTAACAAACAGTTATAAAACACTCTGACTGTAATGTTACCACAGCAAACATATTGTTGTCAGGATAGTTTGATGAAAAAGACTCGTTTCACATTAGAAATAACCTGTTAATTAGCTTAGTGGTTTATTGTCAGTTTAATAGAGAGATGAAGTCACGCCCTTTACAGTGTCCTGTGGGACTTTACTTTAACGGCGAGAGATAAATGTTTATTTCATCCAGTTTGAATTGTGCTATGAATTACACATATGTTTGTGAATTTAATACTTATTTTGCAAGTCAAGAAAGTCTCAGATTGTCAGACATTTGTCGTATGGTTTAGCTTTGTGTGAAACTGATCAGTGAACTAATCTCTGGTCTAGCATCATGCACGTCAGCTGCACAGCCGTTACATGACTTCATTCTTCACTCGTCTTTTTAATTCTTCACAGTTCATTTCGTTTTTTCGCCCTCTGGCATTTCTGAGAATAATGCAGCGCACAGCACATGGAGTATAATTGGCTCCGTTCATGCTACGAGCTCGCACTACAACACGAAGCGAGACTATGAACAGTTTATAGTCCCGTACTAAACCGGAAGGAGCCGTATGACGAACGTTAGCAGCTATGCTAACAACAATACAGTTTGTCTTTGGTTCACCGGGAAAATGTTTACTCTTCTTGCTTATTGTGAACCCTGTTTGAGTTAGAAACCACTTGTAACGCAATTGTAAAATGTGGAAGCTTCATTTTTAAAGTTGAGTATAGAAGCACATTGTGCTACTTACCGGTCAATGACTCAGATAACAATGTGGGGAGGCCTGGTTTGTTCCGTAGTGAAGGTAAGATGAGGCGTTTAAGGATACTCGGAAATTCAAGCACTCTAAGCTGCGCAATACACACCCATTATAAAGTCAGAAAAGGGCTGAAAAATCATAAAAGTTAAATTGCTGCAGTTCAAAAAGTTTAAAAGATGTCAGAAAGCTGTATGTCCCGCGAATAGTTCAGGGTTTTCTCAACATTTGAAAGTTGAAATGGTGTCTGTAGCTGAAAGTATGAGGAAGTTGAAGGATTTGAAAGTTGAAGCAGTTTAAGAGGATTTGAAAATCTTCTCCATTGAAACCCATTCAAAAAAAAGTTGCTAAAAGCTTAATAATTCAAAAAGTTTAAAGGTTAGCAATATGAAGAGATATAGCACCCCTCTGCTGAAAAAGCTGAACATTTTGAGAGTTGAACGGTTTCTGTAGCTTAAAATATGAAGGAGAAGAAGCGTGCCGACGAAACGGGGGACGGAAGAAATAGTGGAATAAAGATTCGAAGAACAATAGTTGGAATGCTTAACAGCATTCCAACAATTACCACTTGATGCAATTCTGTGTGGCAACATTAACTGTAAAAACCAAAACCACAATAGTGATCTATGCATAATGTATGATAAAATTGTGAATTGTCTAAATAATGTCAGTGAATCATTCTGCAAAAAAAGGGCTAAACAACATAATCTTAGGCCAGGATGGAATGAATATGTGTCTGAGCTCCATCTAGAGGCTAAAGAAGCTTTTAAAAACTTGGTTTTATCAGGAAAAGGAAGACATGGTCCAGAATGTGAACACAATAAACACCCAAATGCTAGATTTAAATATGCTGTGTGCTTTATTAAAAGAAATGAACAGGCCAAAAAGTTTCAGCAGATTTCTGGAAAGAGGTTAAGGTTGCCAATAACACTAAGATGCCCGGCCATCCAACATTGATGGGGCTACTGGTTCGGACAGTATTGCAGATCTGTGGAGTAAACATTATAGGGATATTTTCAACAGTGTGAAGAGTGACACATTTAATATTGGTGATGTTCCTCATGATGCTGGTGTGTGTATTAGACCTGATGATGTGCTGTATGCCATTGAGCAATTGGCAGTGAACAAAGCATGTGGCCTTGACCAAATAACAGCAGAACATCTGAAGCATGCGAGCCATAGAATTTCAGTTTTACTTGCAATGTGTTTTTCTGGATTGTTAATGCATGGTGTACTTCCTGATTCTATGCTGACTGTTTTGTTAGTGCCAGTAATCAAAGATAAAACCGGTAAAATATCCAGCATTGAAAATTACCGACCAATTGCTCTGGCTAGTGTACTCTCTAAAGTATTAGAACGAATTCTTTTAGATAGGCTTCAAGAATACATAATAACCACTGACAATCAATTTGGTTTTAAAAGTAAACATAGCACAGACTTATGCATATACGCACTGAAGGAAGTTGTTAGTAAGTACAGGAGACATAACTCTACAATGTTTGTGTTTCCTGGATGCATCTAAAGCTTTTGATCGAATTAATCATGGTAAATTGTTTATCAAGCTACAAGAGCGAGGGGTCCCTCCATACTTGACTAGGATTTTGCACTTTTGGTATTCACATCAAACCATGCGAGCTAGGTGGGGTCAGAGTGTATCTGCACCCTTCCGAGTGACCAATGTCGTCCGACAAGGTGGAATACTGTCACCTGCTCTTTTTAATCTATATATATGGATGATCTTTCGAAAAAACTAAAAGAGTGTAAGACAGGATGTATGGTGGGGGAAAGTCTTGTTAACCATCTGATGTACGCTGATGACTTAGTGGTCCTGTCTCCTTATAGCGCTGGTTTACAGCAATTGCTCAGAGTCTGCTCACGGTATGGCGTGCAGTATGACATCAAATTCAACTCTAAAAAGAGTGTTATCGTGATTGCTAAAACCAAGGAGGATCAGAAGCTACATTTTCCCTCATTTTGTATGGGAGGTCAAGAGCTAAATGTGGTGCACAAAATGAAATATTTGGGTCACATCAGGAATGACCTAAGTGATGATGACGATGTGCAGCAAATTGTATGCTCAAGCTAATATGCTGGCACGTAAATTTCATATGTGTACAGATGATGTTAAAACAGCTCTCTTCAGAGCAGACTGTACTCACTGTATACAGCCCACCTGTGGTGCAGCTGTAGTAAAGCCAACATGAAAAAGATTCAGGTGGCATTTAATGATGCTTTTAGAATCTTGCTCAAGCTTCCAAGATGGACAAGTGCAAGTCATCTGTTTGTGAGTCGTAATGTTCCCACCTTCCATGCTGTGTTGAGGAATTTTATTTACAAATTTAAATGTCGGTTAAATGACTCAGAAAATGTAATTATAAAAGCCTTAACTGATCCAACACAAAGTGACACAAGATATACTTCTTGTTTCTGGAAACATTGGAACAAATGTCTGTATGTTTTTAACGAGTGACTTTTATTTTTTTTAACTGCAATGATTACACTTGTGTCTTGGTGTCCTCGTATTGTATTTTATATATTGTTGTTGTATTTGTTTGTTGTTGTTGTTTTTTTGATACTATGTGGACTCATGAGTCTGAAATAAAAGTTGACATAATGTGGTTTAATCTTCTCCTAAACTGTACTCTTATATTACTGATTCAGTATTTGTATTAACAGTCTCAGTTTCACACCTGAAACAAGGCAGCTGTCTTCGACACGCCGTCTTTGTTGCAGCAGTCGCGTTCCACGTAGATCAGCTGGGGGGGAGGTACCCCGGCGAGTCGGTACCGCCTCATCAATCCGGCCGCCATCCTGGACAGGCCCTCGCAGCAGGTGAGGACGCTGATGAGGACCTGCCCGTACCCGTTACCGACGTCGGTAACCCAGGCGGCCGTGTCAGAGGTGGTACCTGCAAGCTTCTTCGTCACCTGGAGAAAGAGATGATATCAAACAGGATGTTCAACACAAACAAATATAAAGATATTAATATAATTTCTTACTTGTACGTCAGTACAGCTGGAAATTGGCAGCTGTAGGTGGGGGACAGCTGCCCTGTGACCACCCTCCAACCTTCTTCTTGCATCCAGGTACTCAGTGGCCATGAGGTACCAGCCGTCGATGTCCAGGACCCTCCGGATGGTCCTGTACAGCCCAGCCTTTGTCATTGACCCAGTGCACAAAGGCTGGGGACATGTCAGCTGCAGATGCCAAATCCGGTGTGGCATCCAGAGGAACAGCCGGCATGCAAAGAAGGGGTCGGGGGATGCGGGAGGCCGGTTGTAGACCGGCCAGGATTGGGGGGGGGACCACCAGAGATTCAGCTCACTGACGAGCCGAGACCTCCCCAAGCTGTCCCTGGTAAACAGCACCCGACCGATCCACTGCTGCTGCTCGACAGAGCTGCCCGCCAGGACTCAGGCAGCAACTGGTGAGACGACAACACACACAAGACATTTCAATATCGGAACAAACGTCTCTTAAATGCCGCGATGATACCTTGTTGTTGTTGTTGTGCCTTGGCCCCGCTGACAGACCGGCATGGTGGCGCTTCATATGTTAAACAACGGCAACATAACGTAACGCATTTATCCCCCACCCTCATCCGAAATTATAAGTTACAGGGAAAACAAAATGCTCCCAAAATTGCGACTTAAATGACGCCGTTAGTTCCTTCACTCGCCGTGACTTTCACCGTTAAATGCTGTAACAAGCTCCGTTCACGTGAACGCATTACTGCTTTATATCTGTTCACTAACACTCTGCATTGTTATTCGGGGACTTGTTACTTGAAAAGGAACAGCAGCAGTAAAACTGTATTACACACTGTGACGATTAAACTGTAAATACGAGTGTAACGTTATTATGGTCTAGCTGACGTCCATACAACATAGCATACAGCGGTGCGTTAGCGACGTTAGAGTCCAGCCAACAGCTGATAAAACGGTTCAAACAGCACCAACGTTAGCTGGTTAACACAAAGCACAGACAGAGTGTAGCGTTATAACTGCAGGTATTAATATTAAAGTTTCACATAGTAGGAACTATAAAGCTCAGACTGTAATGTTACAGTCTAGTCATCCATCACTCAGATACGGGCAGTAAACTAAGTGTGACCAATGTCCGACTTTGATATGAGTTTTACTGTGTTTTACATTCATATTTAACATAAACTAACAAGCGCTATATCAATAAAATTGAATACAATTGAAAGTATTGTACTTATGTGGTAATAGCTGTGGAGGTCTCAACTTGAACCGAGCGCTCGGTAGCGAGGATCCAACATGGCGGCTCCAGATTTAGAATTTGACACAACGCAGCCATCTGATTGGATGCCAGCTGCTCCTGTGCATCTGGTGGGATGCAGAAGGTCAGCAGTTCGATCCCTGCCAACAGCAAAGGGGTAAAGAGGGTGTTGAAAAGTGACAAAATAGTTGGCATGGTCAGCAATAAGTAGATTATTAATACATAGTTGCTACAGTAACTTAGTAGGTAGACTAGTAATAAAGTAGCTGTGTAATGTCATAACATCTGTCCTCGTCTTCCTCGTCTCTCCTCAACTGGACGACACAGCATTGAACAAGCTGCTCATATATAAAAAGTTCTAATGACATCTTCTTGTGTTCTTGGGATCATTCAAACATGTTGTCTGTTAACAAAGTTTCTAATTGTTTGTTTATTGTTCATTATTTGACCACTTTGAACCCTAAGTGTATCAGCAGCACATCGTGTAAATATATGTAATATATGTGTGCATATGAGTCTCATATTTCTATCCTAATGTGTAAAGCTCGTTTTTAAACCAGTTTTATAATCAGAAATAATAAAGCTTCCAAACAAACAAAGTGCAGATTTTATTTATTTATAAAGAACTAATTAAATTAAATAAACACTTTCAGAATGATGGATAAATAAATACAATGGAATAAATAAAGAAAAGACAAACAAAGTCTCCCTAATGGCCCCCCCTTGCATTTCTTTTTAATTCCCTCCCTCCACAGTTTCCCGCCAACAGACGCGCAGTACGCCACACCAAACAGGCGAGTGTGTCCAGTAGCCAGCATTTTGGGCTGGCCACACTTCGACACAGTACGTCTGCACTGTGTCGAAGTTTACTCCGGGGGAGCAGCCCCTGCCCTGCTGCAGCAGCCTCGGCCGCCTTCCTCTTCCTATATGCCCTGGACCTGCACATGTGTGGTCCAGGAAGAGGAGGCTGACCGGCAGGGGCAGGAGCAGGGAAGGCACCCGGGAGCATTGCTGGAGGAGGAGGGCCAACGGAGGACGGGCCGGGCTGCTCCCCATTTGGAGGAGGAGGAGGAGGAGGAGGAGGAGGCACATCTATGTTGGCCTAAACTGGATAATGATTTTTCTGATTGGGGAGAAGCTTCTGTGGCAGACAGCACACAAAGAAGCTGCCTGTCTGTCAAAGGTGAAAAGCAGGGGGTGGGACAATATCATCATGGGGGGGGGGGGGGGTTCTCTGCTGGAGACATACCAGAGGAAGGTGAACTCATGTACTCATGTCACAAACACTGTGCAGTCAGAAGCTTATCCATTTGAGGATTAACAACCACCACAATGCAGTCGCATCAGGCTTTTCATCTATCCCCACCATCACTACAGTGGAAGCAATAATCTTAACCCGACATCGAAAACAGCCCCCCCCTCTCTGGCACTCAGTCAGTGAGTGTTGTGTGTGTGTGCATGAGAAGGGAAAATATCAAACATGCACCACACAGCCACAGACTGCTATCCAAAGAGATATGTGCGAACGAACAACAGGGAGACTCAACAGAGGGACATAAAAAAAGCAAAACTACATCTGTGCAGCCCATTGTGCAAACTTGTTCTGAAATAGAAGCCTCTGTCTTCACAGACAAACTGCAGCGCGTCCACCAGCTCTCCCCCTCACAGCGTCTCTGCCGAGGCTATTTCCACCATCTAGAGCACGAGGGCCAGTACAAACAGCAGCGAAGACATCTTGTCCTGCAGAACACACACACACACACACACACAGTTGGGTCTGGAAACAAAGGATGAAGCGCTGCGAGGCCGCAGGATCTCCCCTCTGCTGCGAACTTCTTACAGTGCGCACACAGTGGAAAAATGAGCTGGAACCGGTTCAAAAATTAACAATATTTAATGTACTACATGAAATTCACTTATAAGCTGCATTAACTATCAATAGTAATATTCTCGAGAACAGAGATCACACACACGCATCCCACTTCTGAAAAGCGAGGGCGGATGTGGTCTGAGGAATTCTCTCAGAACAGTGTCTTATATGTCCAAACAGTCATAAATCACCGGACTGACCCTCCGTGGCCATCCGTGACTGGCTCCATTTGAATTCTGTCTCCTCCCTGGATCGATTCCTTAGCGAAACAGCTTTGCTCCTTGCAAAACATCTGTCTTGACTCCTCCTCTGGTCAGTTGTCCTCCTCACTGATCCCATCCTCCACTCTGCTGCATGTCCCATTCAGAATCCATGTCTGACCCTTTAACTATTCTTACAGTGTTTTAATACCTTTAGTGACTATACTTTTATGATTTATACATTAAATTAGTTAATATACTGTAACACATAATATCTTCTATATGCAAGAATATTGTAAACATATTGTGACTAAATTATTATAACACTTCTACTCATCACTAGGGGGGTTATTTAATCTTACTTATAATGCGTTTAATACTGGAATTCTCAACAATACCCCCCTAACACACACTATTCATAGTGTGTTCAAAAATGACAGGAAAAACAATCCCTCTCTAATGGTCCTTTATGGGCCGAGGGTGAATTTCCTCAACTAAACGGTAGCTTACAGTTCAAGTTCGTAAACATCATTCAATTCAATGCATTTTTGTATAGCCCAAAATCACAAATTAGCCTCAGAGGGCTTTACAATATGTACACATTTGACATCCTCTTATCAGAACAGGAAAAAACTCCCCAAAAAAACCCTTTTTCGGGGAAGAAAAAGGAAGAAACCTGTGCGATAGCAATAGAGGAGGGATCCCTCTCCCAGAATGGACAGAGGTGCAATAATGTCATGGAACAGGATAGTGAATCACAACACATTCAATGTATGACAGAACCACGACTCTAACTGATTGCCCTATGTCTGTAGAAATTCACACATGCAAGGGATGCAGCAGCAGACAGAGAGGATCAGGTGGTGGAGGTGGTGCTGCGTCGAGTTCTGGATCCATCCTGCGAAATGAGGGACAGAGAAGAATTCTGAGAAGCTTTGTCTGTATCTTTTCCAGTTGACAAAAATTATATTTCCTACTACAGTGAACAATCACCCAGAGTAAATTTTCCAAATTATCAGTATCTCACCGGATGTTTTCAGAAGTCCATCTGGACTCAATCAGGTCCATCAGCATCCCAGTGATGATGATCAGGAGCTGCTCTGTCTGGAATGAAAGTTCAACATGCAAATCCTAACATCCTACAACCCTGCTAGAATCATATTTAATACTATATGTTCTACCAGGTTCTTAAACTACTACTAAACTAGTCATATCTACGGCTCGTGAAGTCCTGCTATGGTGTCACGAGTGTGGTTTACAAAATGTTACTGGTTATACTATGTGTAATTGATCCAATTGACAATTCTATTGATTGACAACCTTCAAGAAAAAAACAGATTCTAAATCTGCTGCTATGTGATTTCTGGCTTTAAATTCATTAGACACCCCCCTTGGTAAATCTATGTCATGTATGTAACTTGTCTATAAAATGAATCTGCCATGGTCCAGTCCACCTTACTGGTCAGTACCACTGACACCTTTGGACCTCATTCACAGCCAGCTACTTGTGATATGATAGGAGACTGCTTTCTCCTGTCTGCAAATGCCTCTGTGTTCTCCACCTGTGAAAACAACTTTTTTCACAATTAAAATTGCAAAACTAAAAATTATGGAATTAAATTCTGAATTAAAATTTAATTAAGATCAAAAATTACAAATGTCGGATTCAAAATCAATATCAACTCTGCAAGTTAAAATATTGAATCAAAACTAACAATTTTAGGATAAAATTGAATTGAAACTGGGAGTTAAACTACTGAATTAAACTAAAAAGTTATCAATGGCAATTAGAATACTGAATTAAACTAGAATTAACCATTAAAGTCAAACTGCAAGTTGTAAGATTAGAGTCTCAAACAATGATATTACAAGTTTATCACCAAAAACTCATTACATCTACTACTCCACGGGTGACATGAGTGTCTTGTAGTTCTAAGACAATTTCGCCTCTAGGTTTTCTGGGTAATGGAGTTTCTGTAATTATCAAGCAATTACTCCTCCAACCGACAGGTGGCAGAGTTGTCTCTCCTTCTTCGTTGATTTTCCGTCACCGGAAGTATGGTCAAAATCCCCGCGAATTTACGAACAAAGGGCTAATGCTATTAGCGGCTAAGCTAACCGGCGAAAATGTGTCTTCAACAGACCGACAAAGCACCGTAATTATAACTGTTAACTATGCCGCATTCACCCACGTTATTTATGCTAGACCGTGCTCGGCTTTTCCATATGCACCGGTTATTTTATGATCGTTTTTTTTTTATCTAGTAATCTAGGCTAAGCACAAAGCAGCCGACAGCTTTTGCTACATTCACCCCACACAGCAAAGCGATTTCTCACAGCGCTATGTCGCATTCATACCAAAATACACCGTGATTACAATGTATGATTACCCACTCATTACCTAGTTTACCCACCCCAGATTATATTCCCCTGAACTCAGTTAATTATAGCGCTGTAGTAATCAGTCTGTCGACGCAGATCTCGATTCTAGAACGCAACCTAGTTCTGTTAGCTTCTAAGCTTGTATCAATTTATACCCTCCCGTTAAGAGTCGGTTCATCAAACACATGACGCCAACGTGACACCATGGAACAACCGTCGTTAATTACACGTAATCACCCGCAGTACATGCTTAAGTTTGAGTCACACGACAATACTTTCTTAGAGCTTCCTTAGCTCAGAGCCTTCTAGCTCTCTTAGCTTCTTACTTCTTACTCTCGGGGTATGTCCCTTCGTAGCACGTAGCTCTGTAGCTTCTGCTGCTAGTACAGCTTGATCACTGCTGACGTCTAAGACGTAACGCTTATCGCGGACCTTACCGGTAGGATTTCGCAACAAAGAACAGCGCGTAGCCAAAATACACGTGTCCCTAATCCAGCTTGCAAGTGTGTTTCATACAGTAATCCAGCTACTTCAAAATCAATACACGTTACCGGCTTGCTGCGGCTCGCTCCTTTGTCTGGCTTTCAGAGGTACTGGCCACGATACTGTCTCTAAGTTTTCCTATATCTACCTATATGTGGAGTTTTATTAAAAAGGTTCCACCTTACCCTTATGTCTTTGGCGCCTGAAAGTATCGTGGTTAGTGTCCTCATCCAGTCGTTTTCCAGTAAAAATATCACGTCGGGAAGTCACCATTTGTTGGGTCTGGAAACAAAGGATGAAGCGCTGCGAGGCCGCAGGATCTCCCCTCTGCTGCGAACTTCTTACAGTGCGCACACAGTGGAAAAATGAGCTGGAACCGGTTCAAAAATTAACAATATTTAATGTACTACATGAAATTCACTTATAAGCTGCATTAACTATCAATAGTAATATTCTCGAGAACAGAGATCACACACACGCATCCCACTTCTGAAAAGCGAGAGCGGATGTGGTCTGAGGAATTCTCTCAGAACAGTGTCTTATATGTCCAAACAGTCATAAATCACCGGACTGACCCTCCGTGGCCATCCGTGACTGGCTCCATTTGAATTCTGTCTCCTCCCTGGATCGATTCCTTAGCGAAACAGCTTTGCTCCTTGCAAAACATCTGTCTTGACTCCTCCTCTGGTCAGTTGTCCTCCTCACTGATCCCATCCTCCACTCTGCTGCATGTCCCATTCAGAATCCATGTCTGACCCTTTAACTATTCTTACAGTGTTTTAATACCTTTAGTGACTATACTTTTATGATTTATACATTAAATTAGTTAATATACTGTAACACATAATATCTTCTATATGCAAGAATATTGTAAACATATTGTGACTAAATTATTATTATTATAATTATTATAACACTTCTACTCATCACTAGGGGGGTTATTTAATCTTACTTATAATGCGTTTAATACTGGAATTCTCAACAACACACACACACACACACACACACACACACACACACACACACACACACACCAGAATAAATCACTCGACCAACAAATGCGACCACACACCAAACAAAATCTCAGCTGACAGCCAGATGTTGCCTTTCGGTGTGATTTAAGAGGATCTCCTCTTCACGCGTTCACATTTGGATGCGTGTAAAAGATTTAAGACTTCCAGTGTTGAATGCTTCCCCCCTATGTATTGACCTACGAACTCAGAAAAAGCCCATTGCCTGCAACAAATTATGAAAAATGTGTACCCCCCCCCCTCCCCTCCCCCTCCCCTGGAACTATTACCAGTCACTGTTACTGTGTTGCACCTGAGAGAATTGTTATTCTGGAGAAAAAATTAGACCGTATCTCTGTCGGTCACACTCTTACACAAGTCCCCAGAAGTTGCAAGACCGGCTGCTCAATAGTTAACCATCTGAAAAGCCAGACTCGGCATATATTTTCCCCTTGCTCACCCTTTGGTGAGCTCACTGACCCTCAGAACTACCGCCCCCCAGAACTACCGCCCCCTATCTACCGACAAAAAGACCAGCTGTTTGCGCCGAGTCCAGTGAATGGCATACCATCCAAACGAGAGAAGAATAAAATATCTCTCAACTCATTTTTTCTTCTATCCTGGCAGGCAACCTGTTGCACAAATGCTTCAAAGCTTTAGCTCCATGTCATTCTTGCATTTTTGAACTTTCTTTGTTGCATGCAAATTAAGAGATGTCCGGTTGCTCATATTGCACAAAAAAATGATGTGATCAATGCATCTGATCAACCCGAGGTGCTTTTCTTAATTAAGCCAACAAAACACTGTTATAAAACCTTGGCTGACGTTTTTCAATACCCGGGCAGAACAACCGGAGAGTATAAAACTATTTGTCCCCTATGGGGCTGGTCCATGGGAGGCCGTTGTGGCCTCTCTCTGGCGGGCAGCATGGGGTCTGGTGCCACCAGAGGAGCGCTGGTGGACAGGACATCGGCCTGGAGGACGTAAACCTCCTGGATCTCCTTCCTCCGGTTGAACCTGGAGTTAATACAGGTTTTTAAGATTAAAATTCAAGCACCTTGAAGACATAACTGTTAAACTTTCAGTACTTTGTACCAGCGCTGTACAGGTTCTCTTAGTTTTGTTTGGATACTCACCACTGTGGTGGTCTGGTTGATCTCAACAAGCTGCAGCTTGGATCGGAGGCTCGGATTTGCCAGCACGCTGTCTCTGATGGTGCAGTAGCTCCTGAGCATCAGAGACCAGCGGCTGATCCGAGCCCCTGCCAGAGAGCGGCTCTGTGGCTGGATTCTGCACAGGAGGATACAGATTGCCTCCACCAGCCTGCTGGTGTCAGGCCTCGTGGCGGGCCCGCTGCCCTGACTGTGGACACAGCTGCAGAGAAACAGGAAGTCAGAAATGTCCCTTAACTCGGGGTCATTTTGTCAAATATATCCTAATATCGCCTCAAGCTCTCCAGCCCCACAGTGACATCAGTGGGTGCGTGGCTGGCAGACTTGGCCTTTTTAAACCTCACAGGGCCCTTGTCTCCCTCGGGGAGTTTCTCCCACAAGGCCAAGATCTGTGCCTCACGCACCACTGTGACCCGGCCCGTCACCCGCAGCTCCACCAGAGCATCGGCCAGGTTGAGTACATGCTGGTACCCATCTGTGTCCCTGCACTCCTAGAGAGGAAAAGATGAAAACAGTCCTTTCGTCATGTGGCTTTGAGGACGGAGGTGACGGTGCTGATGTAGAAAGGTGAAATGATCAGGTACCTGCTCGTCGGCGGCGTCCTGGAGGTCGTCGGGGCCCCTCTCCAGCAGCTCCTGCAGCACCCGGCCGGTCTGGGAGAACAGGTAGTTGACCCCTATCAACTACCCTGTCGCAGCAGCACAGAACATCAAATTAAAATATGAAAACAGACAATATGGGAAGCTTTCTGAGTTTCTCTCCCTCCCTCCCTCAGCAGTTACCTGTGTACTCCCGTATCCGGGTGAAACTGTCAACCAGCCGCGTCCCGTACAGGCGTTGGGCCAGCTGGTTGACAGTGTCCAGGTCCTGGCTGCTGTAGCTGCGCTGCTGCTGGCTGTCCCCCCCCCTCCACCGAGGCACGCCCGCGGTCCTCGTTCCACCTCGTCAGGCCCTCCAGCAGGTACAGCTGGAAGTCCATGGCACTGGTGCCTGTAACGTGTCACAGAGAGGAGTGAGGCAAGAAGCAACAGAAAACACAGTGAAGATTAACTTATGTGTTCAACCTTTCAGACACTTACCAGGGATGAACCTGTGGAGGTGGAACGACTCCAAGGAGGTGGAGCCGCGGGAACAGCGGTACACTGGCAGGCTGACCCCTCCTTTGGTCAGCTGGCCCGTCCTGGTGTACAGCTGCAGCCCCGGTGGATCCTGGATGCACTGGAGGTGGCGGCGCTGGGTGCTCCAGATCCCCTCCACCCTCTGCTGGTCCAGCAGCAGGATGGCCATGCTGTCCTTGGCCGACTTGAAGTGGTCCAGGGCCTCCTCAATGAGACGCTCGGTCTCCTGTGCCCCACGCGTGCGGCGGCGACAGTGCCGAGCCATCTCCCTGACAGAGACCCTGCTCCCTCTGCGTCCTTGGCACTCTTCAGCAGGGCGCTGTCCTCCTTGTCCCAGGCGAAGATGCATGTGGACAGGCGTCGCATGAAGTGGGCATATAGGGGGTGGCTCTTGGCGGTGACCATCGCCGAGAGTGCCATATGTCCAGCCTGACCACCAGCTGGGTCCACTCCGGGAACAGCACTGCAGCTGCTGACCCCCCCAGTGACTGAGCAGCAGTCTCTGTCCACATAGAGGACCAGAGGTGGCTCCTCCTTAGCCAGGCTGTAGCGCCTGACCAGCCCGAAGGTCATCTCCTGCAGCCCGTAGCCCTCGGCCACAGTGAGGACTGACATGAGCACCTGCCCGTGCTCATTGCCCACGTTGGTCACCCACTGGGCCGTCCCTGCAGCGTGCCCCGCCAGCTTCCTGGTGATCTACACAATCACAATATTAATCCCTGTGGGGGAACCGGGAATCTATTCTAAAATACAAACTTATGAGAGCATGTGAAAGCTAAATGTAAAATGTCTAAACATTCTACCTTCTTGGTGGAGTCCATCTTCAGGATGGCGCCAAAGACAGATGTCACTTTGGCTCTCATCTCCGCCAGACGGGTGAAGGTGTCGGTGGCGTAGGCCGAGAGGATCCACTGCCTGGTGGGGACCGGATCCATCGCAGGCAGGGCTGGAGGAGGAGGAACAGTTGCACCCGGCATCATGAACCTTTTGTAGTTGGACATGAAGCGGATAAAACTGTTCATCCAGGCCGCTGTGTGCAGCTCCACCAGGTAGGAGCGCAGACGGTTGGCACTGTTGCCCAGCATCCGTCCCCTCATCTGTGCCAGGACCCTCTTGTCACACGACAGCCTGCAGATCAGATACAAAAAAAGGACTTTGAGCTTGAACAAAGCAGCATTGAGTAAACACTTGTGTGAGTGAGACCTTTTGTTGTGAGCTTTCTGAGGTGTGAAGAGCTGAGAGGGCTCTCAGGCTCCTCACTCCTCCCCCCCCCTCAGAGTTCAAAGTCCCCTTTAAAGTTAGCGTGAGAGTCTTTGAAGTACCTGTAAGTGAGCACTGCTGGGAACACCGTCCTGTACTCGACAGCCAGCTGGGCCAGAATGCTCCTGGACCACGATGCCAGCTTCTTCCCACAACGGTGACACTCAAGGTACTCCGTGCCCATGAAGTACCACCAGTCGCTGTACAAGACCTTGCGAACGGTCTTGTACAGAACCTGTAACAAAAAGACACACAGAATATATAAATACAAACAACCGTTGGCAAAAGATTACAACTTGCAATATCACATCTGCAATCGGTGTTTAGATTTTATCAGAGGACTGACATCAGCTGGAGAAGGGGCACGTGCTGGAGCTACAGACATGATGGTAAAAGAAAAACTACTCATTTACTCTCATGCTTTTCTTACTGCATCCTGTTTGACAGGTGAACAGGAACTACAAAACCTGTTGAATCATTGTACTGAGCTTATTACATGAAAACGTGATTCTGGTGTCATTACCTGACGAAAGGGACAGCTCTACTTCAGCAGCAGCTGCCACCAGCTCCATGTCGTCCTCTGAGGAGGAATCTGTCACACGCAGAGAAAACATGAGTTATTTCAGCTACACCGTGATGTCCCAGTCAAAATCACAAGAGACGCACAAAGCAGTGCTGGTCTGCTGCTGATGAAGACTACGTACCTCTGAGAGCCCTAGTCCGCTTTGTCTTCCTCTGTGAGGGCACTGAGGAAGATAAGGAGGCTGCTGCTTTCCTCTTCTGGTCCCTCTCCAGAACGTCTTCAGTTTGGTGTCGCTGCAGTCCCCTCCACCAGCAATGACCCGGTCCGTGGCGTCCTGCAGGGTTGAGGCAGAGTTCTTTGGGCGGTGAGGCCTGACTCCCTCCTGCCGACGGCTGAAGGCATCTGCCTCGGGAGAAGCCTTCAAAATGAGGTTATCTGACCCGGAGGTTATTCTAATATTTGGAATGTAGTCCATCCGTTCATGAAAAGGAGACAGTAGGACGACCCAAAGAGCCCAGTGATAACAGTACTGGACATGTAGTAATAATGTAGTATTATGAGATTATAATTGTCACAGCTCTGCTCCTTCTCTCCTGTCTTTTTATTTCTCACTCACCTATCAACTCATTCAGTGCACCTGTCTGCCTCCCTCATCATCAGCCTAACTCCCTTCACCTGCCTCCGTTCACTAATCAAGCACTCCCTCCTCATCAGCACAACTCCCCTCACCTGCCTCTATCCAGCCACTATTTAAACCCCTGCCTCTCAGTCACTCACTGACAGATCATTGTCATGTCTAGCTGCCTGGTTGGCTAGTCCTGTTCCCGGTCGCCTCGCCTCGCCTCGTCCTGCCGGATTTCCCCCTTTGTCTCTTGTCTGGTCCGTGGATTCCCTGTGTTTCTCTAAGTTTCCTGTTCTGATTTAAGTATTCATTAAATACCTGCTTCACTCTACTTCTGGTCTGCTCCTCCACCACACCCCGTGACCACATGAACAACAACACAGTATAATTACAACAGTCATTACTTCTGTATGGAATAACATGAAGACATTAATCATAACAGGGTGCTTTGGTGTAATGTGAGACACCTAACAAATAAATATCTTTGTTTTCACCTGCTGTCAAACACATTCTCATGTCATAAAAATATTTAAACAATACAGCCGTTATTTTAAATGGATTATATAACGTTAACTTTACGATAGAATTTAACCTACGAATTTAAACATTGCAGCCATAATATTAAATGGAATACACCGTTAAAGTTTCACCGTCTTCTATACATTAAATGTGAAGTAACGTAAATCTAACTGAAAACTATGAGTATCTAAATCTAGCTGCAAGACACAGCACACATTTTAAATTAATGTATTTTGTTATAAAATGGCAGCGAGCACGACAGTTTAAGTTATTAAAACATTTAAAGAGTTTCTGCTCACCGCTGTACGAGTCTCCGTCTCTGTCTCCAATCAGGAACGAAGTGTCGAGGAGGAGGGCTCTCACGGTATCTCCTCGAAGCAGGCCATCTGACCTCTGCTACCAGAGAGAACAACCCAATGGGAACGGTAATCTCTGGAGAACAAGGCAAGGCAAGTTTATTTGTATAGCACATTTCAACAACAAGGTAATTCAAAGTGCTAAACATAAAACCATTAAAAGCATCAAAACATAAGGCAAAATAAAAGGAGATGTAAAAACAATTAAGAAAACATTAAAAAACAGTGTAAGAAATAAAATACAGTCGTGAAATGCAGGAAATTGATTAATATATGAATTGAATCTGGTTCAATTAAAGGCAGCAGCAAACAGAAAAGTCTTCAATCTTGATTTAAAGGAGCTGAGGGTCTCAGCAGACCTGCAGCTTTCTGGGACTTTGTTCCAGATGTGTGGAGCAGAAAAACTGAACGCCTGCTTCTCCAGGCCAATCCCGAAGAATTACTGCTGCAGTACAGCGCCACCGTGGCCGCTGTCAGTACTGCAGCAGTTGGTACTGCAGCAGCAGAGCGGAGCTCCTTCACTCTGAAGACCTGTCTGTCCTCAGACATTAAACTTTGACATTTCTGCTCTCAGACTTCACCTCGTTATTTTCTCACTTCTCGTGTTGCATGTTTTCTACAAACACGTCAGTTGTCTTTATTTGTCTCGAGGAGACTTTGTGTCCATTAAAAGTGACGTTGATGATTAACGTGAGGAGTGTGACGTCTCTGGTTCTCCTCGTTAACTTTAAACAAACTTCTTCTCATCGGTTCAGATATTAAATCAAATATGTTGTTACGTGTAATGTTTAGTGTGAAAGTGTTTCCACTAAACCTCGGTGTGGAAACGTCTTGTTTTAACGTTTCCTGGAATGTGGACGAGAAACCTGCTCTCCAGTAATTTAACTGAAAAGACTCCTGTTGCTGTAAACGTGTGTTTTCCTCATGTAGTTCAACGTTAGAGCCGATACACCTCTAAGACGACAGTCTGTGAGTTCTCCACAAGAAACAGTCTAAACTGTGACACAATGTGTGATTATTATCACAAATGTTTGTTCTTCGGTTGATTTTGTGTTCGCCCAATTCAACAGCAGCTCCGTCTGGTTCAGAAAAGTTCTCACAGTTGATATTAATGATGAAGTTGAGTCCAGTTAAGCAGCAGTATTTGTATAATTCAACAGTTTCTGAGTGCAGTTCTGTTGCACACGCTCACTATCAGGTAAAGACTGATCTCAGTTAGAAGTTAGATTTTAATTAGTGAAGATAATGCATTAAGATAGTGGACTTCCGGTGACACTCTTCAAAGTAAAAGTATTTTTATTGGGCACAGGATTGTGAGTGAGACGTAAAGAGATGTCAGGCGAAGCAGGAACAGTGATGAGTCTCTTCTTCAGATGATGATGATGAGTCTCTTCTTCTTCTTCAGATGAAGAGTCGTGTTCTTCTTCTACAGCGCCGTCAACTCCACGCAGACACTCCGGATGCTGAGGGGCTCTCAGTGGACCAGGACCTGGAGGTGAGAGAAGATCAGCAAAGTTCAGGGAAGGGGGCTACTGCTCCTGTGTGATGCAGAAGGTCAGCAGTTCGATCCCCGCCAGCGGCAAAGGGGTAAAATAGTTGGCATGGTCAGCAATAAGTAGATTATTAATAATACATAGTTGCTACAGTAAGTTAGTAGGTAGACTAGTAATAAAGTAGCTGTGTAATGTCATAACATCTGTCCTCGTCTTCCTTGTCTCTCCTCAACAGACACAGCATTGAACAAGCTGCTCATATATTAAAAAGTTCTAATGACATCTTCTTGTGTTCTTGGGATCATTCTGCTCATTCAAACATGTTGTCTGTTAACAAAGTTTCTAATTGTTTGTTTATTGTTCATTATTTGACCACTTCGACCCCTAAATGTATCAGCAGCACATCGTGTAAATATATGTAATATATGTGTGTTTGTGTGTCATATTTCTATCCTAATGTGTAAAGCTCGTTTTTAAACCAGTTTTATAATCAGAAATAATAAAGCTTCCAAACAAACAAAGTGCAGATTACATACTTTTATTTACAAATTCTATTAAACACTTTCAGAATGATGGATAAAAAAATACAAAGGAATAAATAAAGAAAAAACAAACTCTCATGTCTCCCTCATGGCCCCCCCTTGTGTTTCTTATTCATTTCCTCCTTCCACTCCTCCACAGTTTTCTCGCCGACAGACGCACAGTAGGCCACACCAAAACAGCGAGTGTGTCCTGTAGCCAGTGTTTTGTGCTGGCCACACTTTTTGCAAATGTAGTGTGTCGTCGGCTGACGGGGTTTGGGCAGCGGCTCCTGCCCTGCTGCAGCAGCCTTAGCCGCCTTCCTCTTCCTATATGCCCTGGACCTGCACATGTGTGGTCCAGGAAGAGGAGGCTGACCGGCAGGGAGAAGAGCGGGGAAGACACCGGGGAGCGTTGCGGGTGGAGGAGGAGGGGGAAGGCCAATGGAGGACGGGCCGGGCTGCTCCCCATCTGGAGGAGGAGGAGGAGGAGGGGGGGGAAGGCCACTCGATGAGGGTCGTTGTTGCTCATCAGGGACATTGAAGGGGAAGGGCTGTCCTTGTCCCACCTGAACATAGGACAGCTCTTTAGCTGGAGGGAGAGGAAGGACGGCAACAGCTGCTGCAGGGACGACGCCAGTTCCCTGCAGCAGCACATCCCTCTCTCCTACTGTCAGTAAGCCCCTGAAGGTTCCTTCCTTCCACCAGGGCCTGGGCCAGCTTCAGGACGTGCTGATACCCAGGCTGGTCATCAGGACCCTGTATATTCTCCTGAGAAGAAACAAGAAAGGAAGAGGAGGAGAAACGAGTCAGTAAGCACAGAGCGATGCGCTGTGAAATATTCTATCGTCACTGTTATCATCATCGTTATCAGTATCGGTAGCGAACTTACCTCAGAGTCTGAGGAGGGCTGCTGGGGAACAGGGTCCTGAACCTCAGGGGCCTTAGGAGGGGCATCCTGGTCAGGGGCGGCCGGACCGGATGCCTCAGACGATGCGTCAGCTGGATCACCTGACCGGGCTGCTGCTGTGCTGGTGTATGGGGTATCGTCCTCGAAGATGGTGGGGTCCTCCACATCTTCCACGATACCCTCATCCTCCTCCTCGAGCGACTCGATGGCAGCAGCCTCGTCCGGAGTGTCAGGGTCCGAGCTGACGTCCTCAAGCACTCTGCCTGTCTGCTGGTACAGGTACTCTACCCCGATGAGCTCCCCTGTCATACAGCAAACGCATGTGCATTTAGTAATTGCTCTTTTTACTCTGAGTTATGATGTTGAAATAAAGTGTTTTCACATCACATTACCTGTGTACTCAGCAGGCTTGGTGAAGTCCTTAACCACCTGAAGACCAAGCAAACTTTGGCTCTTCTGGTTAAGGACGTGCTTGAGGTGGCCACTGTAGGAGTGCAGAGGTCCCACCTGTCCCTCAGGTGGTGGTGGTGGTGCAGCTGCTGCTGCGCGGTCCTCGTTCCACCTCACCAGTCCATCAACCAGGAACGCCTGGAAGTGCTTGGCACTGGCTCGTGTCCCTGAGGTTTTGGATCAAGCATGAATTAGCCTTTTTATGAAATGTGAAAACAGAATATATTTTGTCACAAGCTGTGAGACACATGCGAGTACCTGGGATGAACCGGTTAAGGTGGAGGTGGAAGGACTCCAAAGATGTGGAGCCCCTCGCGCAGCGATAAACCGGCAGGATGACTCCGCCTTTGGTCAGCCTGCCGGTCTGGGTGTACAGCTGCACACCTGGTGGGTCCTGAATGCAGCTGAGGTGGGTCTTCTGCGTACTCCAAATGTCCTCGATGCGGAGAGCGTTCAGCAACGGGATGTCCAGGGTGTCGCGTCCTGCTGGTCCACCGAAGGTGTCGAGGAGCTCCTGGATGAGGATTGCCGATTCCGCGGGCCCACGTGTCCTCCGGCGACAGTGGAGCCTCCACTCCTGTCTGGAGATCCTCCGGATCACCGCGGCGTCAGTCAGGCCAACCATCCTGTGCTTCCCCTCCAGCTGGGACCGCTTAGCCTCAGTTAGACGGCGGGCATCATCAGGATCGACCTCGAAGATGCAGTGAGACAGCTGCCTCCTGAACGTGGGGTACAGCTCGTGGCTCTCAGTGGTGACACCTGATGCAAAGCGTCGCATCAGGTGCCAGATGTCAAGTCTCACCACGAGCTTTTCCCACTCCTGTGAAAGAAGAAACATAATGTGGTTTAATCTTCTCCTAAACTGTACTCTTATATTACTGATTCAGTATTTGTATTAACAGTCTCAGTTTCACACCTGAAACAAGGCAGCTGTCTTCGACACGCCGTTTTTGTTGCAGCAGTCGCGTTCCACGTAAATCACCTGGGGGGGAGGTACCCCGGCGAGTCGGTACCGCCTCATCAATCCGGCCGCCATCCTGGACAGGCCCTCGGCACTCTCGGAGCAGGTGAGGACGCTGATGAGGACCTGCCCGTGCTCATTATCGACGTTGGTAACGCAGGAGGCCGTGTCAGAGGCCGTACCTGCGAGCTTCTTCGTCACCTGGAGAAAGAGAGATTAGAAATGTTAATGTGAGAGCATAAACACACAGCTGTGGTGTCAAAGCAGCTGTTAGAAAATATGACAAACTTTACTCGCCTTCTTGGTGGACTCCATCTTCAAGATGGATCCGAAGGTGGACGTGATCCTGGCCTTGTACTCGTCCAGCCGCGTCAGCACATCGTAGCCGTAAACGGTCAGCAGCCAGACGGGGGACGGCAGGGGGGGCATCTGGGGTAGTGGTGGAATCTGCCCCCTCGCCGAACACAAGGCCCGGAACTGCTGGCATACGCCGAGGTACAGGATCGCTCTCCGCATCCAGGTGTCTGAGTGCAGCTCCCGCAGGCTGTTGTACAGCCGATTAGCACTGTTGCCCAGAGTGCGAGACCTCAGCTGCGCAACCACCCTCATGTCACAGGACAGCCTGCACAACCACAACGCAAGCATTATGTACAGCTTTGTCACCACAGACATACATCAAACAGGATGTTCAACACAAACAAATATAAAGATATTAATATAATTTCTTACTTGTACGTCAGTACAGCTGGAAATTGGCAGCTGTAGGTGGGGGACATCTGCCTTATGATGCCCTGTGACCACCCTGCGACCTTCTTCTTACATCGACGGCACTCCAGGTACTCAGTGGCCATGAGGTACCAGCCGTCGATGTCCAGGACCCTCCGGATGGTCCTGTACAGCCCAGCCTTTGTCATTGACCCAGTGCACAAAGGCTGGGGACATGTCAGCTGCAGATGCCAAATCCGGTGTGGCATCCAGAGGAACAGCCGGCATGCAAAGAAGGGGTCGGGGGATGCGGGAGGCTGGTTGTAGACCGGCCGGGATTGGGGGGGGGACCACCAGAGATTCAGCTCACTGACGAGCCGAGACCTCCCCAAGCTGTCCCTGGTAAACAGCACTCGACCGATCCACTGCTGCTGCTCGACAGTGAGAGCTGCCCGCCAGGACTCAGGCAGCAACTGGTGAGACGACAACACACACAAGACATTTCAATATCTGAGGACAGCACTTCATGAGGGAGGGCAGCAGGGACACCTGAGGCCTCATATGTTTGACAGACAGCCTCACCTCAGCACTGCCAGCAGGTGGTGGGGGAGGGAGGGAGGCTGGACCGGGCAACTCCTCCTGTTCCTCCATGGCGACGACCTGACGGGCTGCAGGCGGCGTCCGGGTGGCAGCTGCAGGCTGAACCGTGACGAGGGCTGCTGGAAGTTGTACGAGGTGTTCTTGGTCCAGCATGGCCTCCAGCAGCTCCTCATCTGTGGGCTCGTCCAGTGTAGCAGAGTCACCAGCCCCCTGACGTGGTGCAGCTGAGGTGGAGGGGGCAGGAGGAGGTGGTGGCGGGAGCGAAAGAAGGGTCTGTACATGTGAGGCTTAAAGAGAAATAAAATGTGACAGTAATCTTAAAGGATAAGATTGTTGTGTTAATATTGAGAGACGGACAGACATTGAGCCAAGCTGCATATAAAAACTACAGGAGCACAGAAGGTGGTTTTCAAGAGAAAATGATGACGATGACGAACACAACAGACTAGACATGTTGATCAGACATGTTGAGTTCGTGATGCAGGCAGCAGACAGGGGACTAGAGAAAGCAGGGTGAAGAAAATGTTACTCTACAGATGCTCTCCCATTAGTGATGTTTTGAAAGGTGATTGGCTGGCAGGTGAGTTAGTGATCTGAGATGTGCACCAGGCAGACATCAGATAGTTTTCCATTCAACCCAAACTTACCAGTTTACTCTCCTCCTCTGATTAATTTTAAAGTAAAAAAAAAAAAAAAAAGTGTCAACAATGATTTCAAGTCTTTTTGTTGTTATCAAATCGTGACCCGAGTATAACTTTACTTTTTACTTACACTTCTCCAAGTCAACTACTGCCTTGACCAGCTCTTCATCCGAAGGCTCCTCAGACCTGGAGGAGGACAGAGCTGGTCTGAAGGGGCTGAAGTGGGAGGCTGTAATCACACGATGACAGAACAATAACACAGTGAACACAGGAATTTCAATAAAGTTGAACTAACTCTGTATGTAGTTTAGGCTGGACTTGCCTGGAGATGCAGGCTTAGGGGCCACCATCTTTTTAACATGGGCCTGCATTTCCACCGCAGACAGAGAACGCCGCCCAGAGACAAAGGCCGCAAGTGCTGAACCAAGAGGCCTAAAATAAGAATATATGACACAGCAACATTAATGATGAGACAACATTACAAATACTAACATTCTTCAGGGAGGTCATCCAGGTACATCAAAGTCAGAGAGCTTCACAGTAAAACACGTACTGTGATGCACTCTTAGCTCTCTGGCTTGTGGCCGACACAGAGGCCGTGCTGCTGCTGCTGCTGCTGCTGCTGGTGGTGGTGGATGAAGCAGCAGCAGCAGCTCTCGTCCTCTGCCTGTCTCTGCTCCGGACGTACTGGACGGCTTTCTCCATCTGCGTACCCGGAGCTGGTGACTTCCTTCGGAGGTAGTTGACAAATCTGTACAAATCAGACATTTGTCACATGATTCTATTAATTGATGGTCAGCACAGCAACTATATTATAATCCAAATGTTACAAAGATGTACCGGATTTTCTTGGTGTCCTCGGACTCGTACAGGCCCTGCAGGGTCTCAAATTTGAAGTCACCGAAGCCAACAAGCGCCTGTCCCTCCTGGCCGGGCTGGAGGGACTTCACCCACGCCTCCTCAAACGCCCGGTGAAACCTGACTGCCTCCGCAAAGTCAGGGTAGGCGGAGGAGTAGCGGGTGAATGCGTCCTATGAGCATGCAAAGAAATGTTGTCACTGCTGTCAGGCTGCCTGTTGTGTCAATCAAGCTCAAATACTGCACCTTGTTGGCCATCAGGGGGGACTGAGACCCTGTCCTCTCTCGCTCCTTCTGGTGGGAGGCGACCATGTTGACCGAGTAGCCCACGTCGTTCTCCAGCAGCCAGTGGAAGGTCTGGCCCTGGTACCGGCCAAACTGGACCTTCCACCGGTTCAGCGAGAGCGTGGCGTTGCTGCTGTCGCCACCCTCGGAGACGACGTGGTCCCGCGCCTCGGCATCCACCTCCTCCGCTGGTTTGGCCCTGTAGCCGGCCGGCCGGGGGCGGAGGGCTTGGGCCTCGGCAGAGGCCTTGAGGAGGAGCGTCCCGTTAGGGGCCTTCCTAAACGTAGGATGTTCCATCTAAACAGAGGAGATAAATAGGAGTACAGTTTCATCTAATTCAACACACACTGTGGACATCACAATATCCTGAGAGAGTTCAATAGACTTACATCGTTTGCTCTTGGTAAAAGCAGGTTGAATCTATACAAATGCAACAGAGGAGAGGGCGACAGTCAGTAGTAGGGTTGGGTACCGAAAAGCGGTGCCAATATGGCAAAATAAATGCTGAAGTTTGAAGCTGTAGTGTGTGTACAGAGTGTGTGTGTGTTTTGTATTTATTAATATTTATTTAAGTATACTGTAAACTGTTAACAGTTAATATGTTGTTCATAGTTTGAAGTTAAAAAGTTTGAAGCTGTAGTTTGAAGCCAAGTGTTTTGTATTTATTTATATTTATAGTATACTTTAAACGGTTAATATATTGTTCAATTTGAAGAAAAAAGTATCGCTTCAGGCACCGTTTAGGCACCAGTATCGTTTTAAAAGTATCGTTTTAGCACCGGTATCGGAAAAAACCCAAACGATACCCAACCCTAGTCAGTAGCACTGGTCTGCTCAGCAGTTTGTCATGAATAAAAGAATATCCCATCACATCATAAGAGATAAAGCAATCACACAGTAACTTGTACAACAACACGTGTTACTGGACAGAAAAGGAACAGATGCAGATGTTTGGTTGTTCAATTACACGTTTATAAGTAACTGCTTTATACTCCACATAATCAATAAGTCCCATGAACAGATGCAGATGATGTCCAGATGCTGTGTACTGTGTGTGGATGGGTGGATGGACTGGCTAAAACTGCACTTTACACAACATGTCAAGGTGAAAATTAACACTGTGGGCGCTTTGAAAACCGCGGCGGCCATGACGGTTAGCTGAAGTCGTTCATGACGTTTCTTAAAAAATAATAAACGGTTAACAAAGTACGCCGAATAGCTGGCTGACACGAGAGGGTAATACACAGTGCATATAATAACTCTCGTTTTGTCAAGAATATAAATTGACACGAGGAAAAGCTTAAATCCGCGGTGATACTGCTAGCTTACATTGTAATACACTTTCTTATTTTTACAAGGTATCGTTATAAAGTCAATTGTTATAAACAAGTGAGACCACTGTGAGTCCAAAACATTTTACAAACATTTCCATACATATTGCATTACAAATGAGTGAATGAAACGTCAAACTTACTGTTTATCTCCGGATATTCTCCGCTTCGGCTGAGAGGGGTAGCAGAGAGAAATCGGGACAAATCCGGCTCTCCTATTGGTTTGCCACAAGTCTGATTCTCAAAATTGGGACAGATGCGGCCATCCCATTGGCCGGCACTCTCCCGACTAGCCACAAGTCGGGACAGTTGGGACAAACAGCGCACGGCGATTGGAGGGGGCGGGACATCGCGGATGAAGCCCATTGTCTTCGAAATTGGCACAAGTTGGCAGAATAGAAAGATATGAATGAGGGGCCAATAAGTGACTGATAGGTTTGAGCTTTTGATCAATAACGATCATGTTTCCTCTCAATAGAGAACAACGGACTGATGAGATGTGGACTAAATCTAAACTGTGAACATTCAGGATGATCACATATAATCAATAACATGATCGCGTCACTAACAGAGAGTAATGGCGTCACCGATAAAGACTAACGGCACGTTTGGAGCATTAAAGTAAAACTAAATAAATAAATCAGTCCTCGTGATCCTGATCATAATGTCCGCTGACATTATTAAGTCAGCGGAAATCTCAACGAAAACACTTCCGGTGACGTCCTTCAAAATAAAGGTTGGTGTGAAAATAACCTGTTTGTGTTATTTTACTGTAATTGTTGAAAGTGCAGTAAAACATGGAACATACATGTTCTATAATGTCTCGAATGAGTTTGTTAGTGTCAATAAAAGTACAAACTAAAATAGTGACTGACTATCAGTGATACCTGTTGATGAACTAGACTTCATAGACAAGGTCCAGTACACACTGGAGGGTTTTTAATGGGTTATTGACATATAGTCTCCAGAAGATACGTTAAGTGCAAAACATGACCGTATTGTGGCCCATGAGTAAAGCATGAATAGAAATAAAAGGTGGACTTAGAAATCAATTATTTTATTTCTAAATCTTCAGACATTTTTCAATGAACATACATGTTTTTATTGAACATAAGCAATCACTTGGTCTAAGATGCAGCAATAACAGATAATTTAATGACGTGTGTTCATGAAAGTGTCATCAGGTGAACTTTGCTGATCTTCTCTCACCTCCAGGTCCACCAGACCAGCAGGTCCAGGTCCACTGAGAGCCCCTCAGCATCCGGAGTGCCTGCGTGGAGTTGACGGTGCTGTAGAAGAAGAACACGACTCTTCATCTGAAGAAGAAGAAGAAGAAGAAGAAGAAGAAGAAGAAGAAGAAGAAGAAGAAGAAGAAGAAGAAGAAGAAGAAGAAGAGACTCATCACTGTTCCTGCTTCGCCTGACATCTCTTTACGTCTCACTCACAATCCTGTGCCCAATAAAAAGAACAAACATTTGTGATAATAATCACACATTGTGTCACAGTTTAGACTGTTTCTTGTGGAGAACTCACAGACTGTCGTCTTAGAGGTGTATCGGCTCTAACGTTGAACTACATGAGGAAAACACACGTTTACAGCAACAGGAGTCTTTTCAGTTAAATTACTGGAGAGCAGGTTTCTCGTCCACATTCCAGGAAACGTTAAAACAAGACGTTTCCACACCGAGGTTTAGTGGAAACACTTTCACACTAAACATTACACGTAACAACATATTTGATTTAATATCTGAACCGATGAGAAGAAGTTTGTTTAAAGTTAACGAGGAGAACCAGAGACGTCACACTCCTCACGTTAATCATCGGTAACGTCACTTTTAATGGACACAAAGTCTCCTCGAGACAAATAAAGACAACTGACGTGTTTGTAGAAAACATGCAACACGAGAAGTGAGAAAATAACGAGGTGAAGTCTGAGAGCAGAAATGTCAAAGTTTAATGTCTGACGACAGACAGGTCTTCAGAGTGAAGGAGCTCCGCTCTGCTGCTGCAGTACCAACTGCTGCAGTACTGACAGCGGCCACGGTGGCGCTGCTTCACACGCTGTTTCACACCAAATATGAAAATAAATTTTATAAAAATATTCATAAAAAATCCTAATTTCAGCAATAAGGAACGCTTCACGAATTTGCGTGTCATCCTTGCGCAGGGGCCATGCTAATCTTCTCTGTATCGTTCCAATTTTAGTATATGTGCTATCGAAATAACACAACTAACTAGTGGTCCTGGGAGGTACTTATAGGTCCACACTCGGGTAGACCCTATCTAATGGTCGCAGAGAATGTGGGCATGTGAGGGAGCCAAAACCGGGTTAGAATGTCTCTATCTGGGCAGAAAACACAAGTATGAAGAGGTCTGGCTGCTGCGCTGTGAACCCTGAACCCTTCACCGGTTCCAGAATCTGGTCTGAAAAAGTCTGACCCACTTCAGGTCCCGTCTGCCCTGCTGAGGTACCCACGAGGCCGATGGGACATTTATTCAGCGAGCACTGACGTCAGTCGGACAGGATTGGCGAGCTGCAGACGAGAGGACAAAAGGATCTACTCACAGCTCCGCCTCCATTCCGCCCAGATGCACTTTGACCCACACTAACCCACAGCTGGGGGACACAAAGAGAGCAGGATAGAGAGAGACGGGGAGGGGGGAGGACACACAGAGACACACAGGCTGCAACACGGCTCCTGAACGAAGGACTCGTGGAGCTGCTGAAGGTTTCTGCTGACTCGGACACTCCGGAGCAGAAGGACGGAGGACGGAGACGGTCTGAGGATCCACAACGAGACACGAGCCTGAGACCAGAAGCTGTGAGGGAGGA
Source organism: Lycodopsis pacificus (assembly GCA_028022725.1). Lineage (NCBI taxonomy): Eukaryota > Metazoa > Chordata > Actinopteri > Perciformes > Zoarcidae > Lycodopsis > Lycodopsis pacificus. The sequence continues at coordinate 28,197,878 of CM051689.1, read as the reverse complement.
GAGACGAACCAGGAGGAAACAACACAGAGTCCACATCTGGAGCTTTATGTCTTCATCATGTTGTTCTGCTGCAGATAAACTCTTCAGGACTTTATATGAAGAACCCTGAACCTCTTTATGTTCAGTCTGTGTTCTAAACTCAACCAGCTTCACATGATCAGGACTGAAGGGGACAAGAGGGACATGTAGTCCACCTCATTCAGACTCATTCTAGAGTCCACATGTGTGTGTTTAACAAGCAGGACTGTTTTTATTCCACTGAATAAACTCTGTTCTTTATTTTCACATTATGTGGTTTCTTCCTGCTTCCTGTTTTCATTCAAAAAAATGTCGGCGCAGTTTCACAAACTCACCAGCAGGTGTCGCTCTATGACCGGTCTATGGAGTGAGAGGCGCTGTAGTCTGACTGCAGAACATAGAGGGAAACACACAAAGTACTGCATGAAACATGAGTCACAACTAATTTGTTTTAACCTTGAAAAACATGAATTCCATTTTTTTCAAATAGTGAGTTTAGACAAAAAAATGTGGCATGCAACAAACACAACAATCTTTTGTTATTTTAATGAAAACGTAACTTTTAGACCCTTTATTACCTATGGTAAGAGTTATATTTTATATTTCATCTTTATTTTATATTTCATTTATTTTAAATCTTACTTTATTTTATATCGCGCTGTAAATGTTAATATGTTTCTACTTGCACTGATTGTTGTTGATTGTTAAATGTTTGCACCTCCCGTCACGGCAAATTCATTGTATGTTCAACATACCATTCTGATTATGGTCTATAAAACATTCTTAAAAATCCAATGCAGTTTCACAAACTCACCAGCAGGTGTCTCCCTTTGACCGGTCTATGGAGTGAGGGGCGCTGTTGTCACTGTGGTCTGACTGCAGAACATGATAGTGCGGCAGATGAAGTCAATATTCCATAAGAATCTTTCACTTGGTGATACAAGCACCAAATTTGGCATGAATAATGCCTAGGTTCTACTCTTATAGAAAAGCCCGGTATCCACCTGAAAATCCAAGATGGCGGCCCTTTTTCAAGATGGCCGTCGCCGAAAATGTGAATAAAGGTTTTTCAGTGTACAACTTGAATGGCTATTTTAATAATCTAGACATCAAAATGCATGTCTTTTGACACGAGAAATTCAATGGTACCAATACAAATTCAATATGGCCGCTATTTTTCAAGATGGCGGCCATTTGTTACTCAAAATTCACACTTTTTGTCGTTCCTTGATCAGAGATTAGGTTTCAGCTGGATGAAGTAGTAGTCCAAGTTCCAAGTTATCTTTTTGATCCAAATTCAAATGTTTTGATTGAGCTATATGAGGTGACATTCTGTTTATAAAAGAGTGATGTCGAAGCACAACCAGGGCGCACTGGTGACATCATTGCTGTGAGACTCAGCATGGGGTTCAGTGTTGGCTAAGTAGTGTACTTGCTGTAGTTGTAGTCTACTAACTGTAGTTCTAGTATAGTTTAGTGTCCCAAATGCTATCTAATTAGCCCTGTGTATACACCAGCTAGTAGTTTAGTTAGTTGTAGTGTAGTAGTTAGATAGCCGTACCTGAATTGACAGCATGTGCCAGCGCGGGACAGCTGAGCCAAGGGTAATAGGGCTTTAGTTACCCGGATGGTGTACAGACTTAAATGGCACTGGATGAACGATCGGGCTAGGTGTAGAGCATCTTGATGTTTGAACCTAGTTGTATCCCATACCTGAATGTGCGTAGGTATTTTATACAGTTGGGTGGTAAAAGGATAGCCCCTCGGCCCGAACCGTCACACAAAAATGTCCACTTCTAATCCATTGAGTTGTGCGCCAAAAACTGACTGGTCAAAATGTTGTCTGTGTCAGACAGTTAAAAAGGAAGAGTTGAAATCTCCTCCAACTAATTATGCATGTAGTCCTGAAACCGATGGTTATTCTATGATTGCTGCAAATGTACCACTCTTTCAAGCAATTAACCAACTGCCAATCAGGTTGGTTGGCAGTCCCGATTGGACGACGGAAGTGGTATTGAAGAAACGCTGAGAAAGAACAAAGCCAAATATTACCGAAGCTGTCGTCTGATGTTCAGCAACAACAAGCTTGAGCGTGCAAGAAAAAGGGCAGCTGAAAATCAGAATGACCCTTGTGAGGGGCACTCAAAGATGCGACGGACTTCCCTTGAAGTCCAGCAGTGTTTTCTATGCGAAGTCTGAGCTAAGACAGGCCATGACAATGCAGCTGAATGACAGACTCAATGAATGTGCTCGGCACCTCAATGATGGCAGACTTCTAGCTATATTGAGTGGAAGGGGTGTAGTGGCACAGGAGTTGACGTGCCATTGCTCCTGCTTAGCAGCCCTGCACAACAGAGATAGGGCAGATACAGGCTTATTCAGCAAAGTATAGCAGGACAGACATCGTGTTTGATGTCTACTGGAATTCCAGTCTGAAGGCTGAAACAAGGTCAAAATGAGGCAGAGGAGGTAGATGCAGAGTGACAGACAAAACAAAAGTACCACCTAATTGGAGAAGCTTTCTGCGAGATAATGACAACAAGACTGAGCTTTTTGAGTTTCTGGCCGACAAAATGTTGTGATTGTGACCAATCATCATGATGCTGGGAAGTAGTTTCCTTCAGTAGTAAACACACTCTTATTAATGAATACAGATATTTCCAGCATATAATCTGTTGCTTTAACCTCTGAATGTGAAAAAATACACATTGACCAACATCAATGTAAATGCCATAAATACAGCAGTATTCATGTGTTATTAGTTTATTTAATGTTTACCTTCAGGCAGCTTTCACCTGCTACTACTACTACTCATAATAATAATAACCAGTGGTCAATAGAGGGCGCCGCCCCACCTTGAGCCACAACAAATAAAATAATGTGTGTGTGTTTTATATTATAGTGAATATTATTATATGATATATATATTGCTATATTATACTGAAAATGATTATATGATATATATATATATATTATTATATTATGCTGAATTGCCTGTGAGGGTGACAAAAATAAGATGTCCTGACGTGTTTGTCAAAGTGTTATTTTTTCATGTTGGAATAAAGGTTAAATATTTAACTGCAAAGTAGGCGTGTTTGATACCTTTGATAATTTGTTTGCATTAAATCATACTGGGATGTTTTCTGAAATTGATTGGATGTGGCACAGCCCTACCTAGAACATTTTAATAACAATAATAATAATATGAATAATAATAATAATAATAATAATAATACAGCTGAGACCGCTACATCAGAGACGGCTGCTTTGTTTCAGGTGTGAAACGTAGCTCAACTTTGAGGAGCCAGTCAGACTATCCACGTTTCTATCATCCAATCAGATGGTTTGTTTGTGTCAACTGTGAAATCTGGAGCCGCCATCTTGGATTCTCTCTACCGAGCGCTCAGTTCAGTTTGTGACTCGCAAGCTACGAGATCGTAAGTTAAACACTTATTAATTCATATTAAATATGAATGTTAAACCCAGTAAATACTGACATCTCCGTCTGACGTCAGTCTCTCTGAGTTAAATAGCTTTTTACCGCCCTTTGTGAAATATCTGAGTGACGTGAGCAACAGCATCACATTACAGCAGAATCTTTCTAGTTCTTTCTACGTCAAACTTTAAAGTAACTCTCTAAAGTTACAACGTTACACTATTTATCACTTTGTGTGAACCAGCTAACACACACACACACACACACACACACACATATATATATATAAATAAAAATAACAAGAAGCTCCCAGAACATCGTAATGAGAGCAGAGTCCATTCTGTCTGTACGTTCATGAAAGGTGTTTACTGCTGGATCACGCATGTGCAGGAACAGACTCTGGACGTTAGCATGTTAGCTTGTAGCATTAGCCTGTAGCGTACTGCAACATGGACCCACAGTAAACATAAACTTCATACATAACATAGAAACATAAATGTGTCTTTAGGTTCTGTCGCTGTAGCTCAGTCATATACAATTAGTTTTTAGGACATTTCACATGTAAAAGACACGACAGAAAGTAAGTTGAAATGAGGAGGAAGTGAGTAAAACAAAGTGATGTACAAACAAAGCATTGTTGTTTGGCATACAGCAACATACAAACAATATACAGTATTATACTGTGTAGATAGATGGATACTTTATTCATCCCGCAAGGGGATATTTAATAAAGTAAGTATAAAGTATAAACATGCACAATGTATACAATAAAAATAGCAGAGTCAAAATATTAAATGTAAAAAATGCACAGTATATACAATGAAATAGTATGGTATTATTAACTAAGCTAAAATAAACAGTAGGGCAAAGATTAACCACAGCAAACAAACAACAGTGTAGCAGTGTTATATGTTATATGTATGTCTAGTGCAGGGTCGGCTCCGGAACCGCATGTGGTTCTACAGCTCCTCTGTTGCGGCTCCCTGAGTCTACATCCACACTAATACGTTTTAACAAACTAAAACGATCTCCGTCCACACGGCGTTTCAGCATCGTTTTAGAAATGATCTGCGTCCAGACTAAAACGCCTGAAAACGAATATCACGTGACTATTCACGTACACTGGGCAGTTCGAGGTGGAACAAAGACCGCGGGCCTGCCTCGGTGGAGAGGGAGGACAGCCAGGACCTGGAGACTCTGTCAACCAGCTGGCCCAAAGCCTGTACGGGAGGAGGCTGGTTGACAGTTACACCCGGATACGGGAGTACACAGGTGTGTACTGAGGAGGAGGGAAACTCAGAAAGCTGCCCGTATGTTGGACTGTGTTCATAATTTTGTTTTATGTTCTGTGCTGCCACAGGGGAGTTCATAGGGGTGAACTAACTGTTCTCCCAGACCGTCCGGGTGCTGCAGGAGCTACCAGACAACCCCGACGTCCAGGAGGTGGAGGACGACGACGATGATGGACGATGATGGACGATGACGGACGACGACTTCGTGGAGAAGGAGGACGGCGTCAATGAGGGCTTTCTGGAATTCCTATTTGAGTTCCTGTCAGACACCTCACAGCCCCGACAGCCTGCGAAGTCCAAGCCGGCCGACCTCCAGGATGCCACTGAGCAGGTACGTGATCATTTCACCTTTCTACAAAAATGAAACTAAGTTAAGGGGCTCTTCTGACTTCCTGTTTCTCTGCAGCTGTCTACAGTCTGACAGCCTGACGTCAGCAGACTGGTGGAGGCCATCTGCATCCTGCTGTGCAGGATCCATCCCCAGAGCTGCACACTGGGAAGAGCTCGGATCAGCCGTTGGTCTCTGACTCTCAGGAGCTACTTCACCATCAGAAACAGCGTGCTGGAAAATCCAACTCTCCAAGCCAAGCTGCGTCTCTTTGAGATCAATGCTCACACAGTGGTGAGTATCCAGGCTAAACTAAGAAGCCCTTTACAGCGTTTAACAGTTATGTTTTCAAGGTGCTTGGATTTTACACTTAAAATCCTGTATTAACTCTAGATTCAACTGGAGGAAGGAGACCCAGGAGGGTTACGTCCTCCAGGCCGATGTGCCATCCACGAGTGCTCTCTGGTGCCACCAGACCCCATGCCGTCCGCCAGAGGGAGGCCACAACAGCCTCCCCTAGACCAGCCCCTACCAGGCGTCTCTGACCAGCTGGGACCCTCCCAGGCTGGAGACCTACCAGCTGCTGCTGGTCCCACCGCTGAGGCTGAACCTCCCGCCGCTGCTGATGCCAGTGCTGCTCCTCCACCACCTCTCCCCACAGTGGGCCCCGCTCCTCAATTGCCAAAGACGACCCTGTGAAAGCGCCAAAAGCTGGAGAAAATGCGGTGGGAGACAGAGAGACGGGGTCAGGAGGTAGTGAGGGGGGGAAGGGTCACCAGCATTGAGAGGGAGACAAGGAACGCCCGGGCCAGAGACAAGAGGGCAGGGGCAGGCTGGCCATAGGGGATACCCGGTAGGCCGACGGGGTTTTGGGCCGGTCCAACACCGGCCCTCGCTCTGAGATCGCCGACCCCGACTATATTCTATGCTTCACAGAACACGTTAAATTTACTCTAATACTTAAAGTCAATAATCGCTGACTGATATTTATACTACTCCTCGGGATCTGTATTAACACTCATGGTTTCCATCTGTGAGCCGGCAGCACCCCTACACACACACACACAATCACACACCCAGCATGCAATCTGCCCCAAAGAGGCGGGACTATGAAGCAGATTAGCCAATGATGCTTTAATGCTGATTAAAGATATAAATGAGTGACATACAATTTAGCCAATCAGCGTCCTCAAATAGATTCAGCTTGGGACAGAATCAATTCTGCCCCAAGCTGCGCGTTTCCGTCCGGACTAGACTCTACAGGCCAGCGCCAGCACTGCTCCTCCAAGAGCCGTTTGAGAGGAGAACTGTGGCGGAGAAACTGCACAATCAGACAGCAGACGAGCAGGAAAGGGAAGCAGTACATGCGAAGCTTCTCCAGTAGCTGAACACCAGACAGGTTTGGCTAGCTGGATGACGTCATGCTAATAACTTATTTAGCTTTTTAAAACAACGGGGACAGATCCACCACGGACAGTTAGGGAGTGAGAGACATGAAGCACCTGCTGAAAAATATGTAGTTATAAATAAATAATTATATATATGTGTGTGTGTGTTTTATATTATAGTGAATATTGTACGATATATTTATTATATATATATATATATATATATATATATATATATATATATATATATCTATCATACAGAATTCCCTGTGTGGGTGACACAAATAAGATGTCCTGATGTTTTTGTCAAAGTGTTATTTACTGCTTTTTTCATGTTGGAATAAAAGTTAAATATTTAACTGCAAAGTAGTAATACGTGTTTGATACCTTAATTGTTTTGCAAACTATACCTACCTTGGAGTGTTATGCTGCGCACACACCGGGCGCGTTTTTTGATTGACGCGCGTCGAGATTACATACAAAGTCTATGCACAGACGCGATGAGATTAAAAATCGCGGCGCGCCAGTCTCATCGCGTCTGTGCATAGACTTTGTATGTAATCTCGACGCGCGTCAATCAAAAAACGCGCCCGGTGTGTGAGCAGCATTACAATAGCGAGTATTATCTTATTCAATGTGTCCATCCAGGCAAATTGGTGGATCCAAATGTTGTAAAAAAAAAAGCATATGTGATATAATTTCTTTGTAATCATCCAAAATAATGTCATGTGTATGGGTATTTTTCCAAGTAGGCCACTGACTGGTCGATACGTGCGATGCATTGAGTGGGCAACGCGCCGTTTATTGAGTGGGCCGGTCTGACAGTAAACTCCCGGGCCACTTTTTTCCCCCAGTCCGCCCCTGCAAGAGGGCCAAATAACCCACCATGGCCCAGCAGACCTTTAAGAAGGGCATGACTGTGCACGGCCTCCGGAGGAGGAGACGGAAGGTCAATAAGATGGTTCAGGGAGAAGTGGCTCTACAGGTGCCTGTAAAGAAATTTATTAAAAAAAGACACACAATAAATATAAAAATTGAATATAAATATTGAGAAAATCTCCAGCCTCATTGACTTCCATCAATTTAAACTAGTGCTGGGCAACGCTTAAAATTTTTTGTCGCAATTAAGCGCATGATTTGTTTGCGATTAATCGCATTATGCGCAAAGTTCAGTAATGAATTCAAAGTAGTGTAGTGCGCACTTTTATTTTAAAAGTACTGCTATATGAATAAAAGTGCAATAACATTTAGTTTGCAAACACTTTAAACAAATGAGGTGCTTTTTAACAGCAGTATTCTCTTTACACAGCAGTTAAATACAGTTATGATTCTGATAATAGATATTCAGCCGGTGTTCACAACTTTATCTTCATGTGTGTAATAGATGCAATTTCAAATATACTTTTTGAAAACTGCAAACCTATCTATGTCATGTTTTTTATGTTTGTTAGATTCTCAGTAGCGATAACTAAATTATATGCTTATTCTGGCTCAGGTTTATAGTTAGGTTTGGTTAGGAGCGGGGCCCTCTTAAGAGGGCCACGAGGGGCACTGGCACAAGGGGGCTGCCCTTTAAAAATGCTTTAATAAAAACCCTGAGGATAAAAAGCAATTGAAACAATTTTATTAAAAACAGCCTGACAGCAGAGCAACTGCCAGCGGGACAGACGGAGAGGAGATGCTAAAAGGGGAAGGGGAGTTTAAAAAGCAGGCAAACAAGGGGACAAAGGAATAAAAGCACAATCACACACAGTAATTCCCCAACAAATATATAAATAAAATGTATAAATACAATTTAAACAATGATATAAATAAGTTATATAAAAAGATAATTTAACATATAATAAATGTATAAGTGCTTCAGGTTCATAGTTAGGGTAGGCTCAGGTTCATAGTTAGGGCTGGTTCAGGTTCATAGTTAGGGTAGGCTCAGGTTTATAGTTAGGGCTGGTTCAGGTTTATAGTTAGGGTAGGCTCAGGTTCATAGTTAGGGTAGGCTCAGGTTCATAGTTAGGGCTGGTTCAGGTTTATAGTTAGGGTAGGCTCAGGTTCATAGTTAGGGTAGGCTCAGGTTTATAGTTAGGGCTGGTTCAGGTTCATAGTTAGGGTAGGCTCAGGTTTATAGTTAGGGTAGGCTCAGGTTCATAGTTAGGGCTGGTTCAGGTTCATAGTTAGGGTAGGCTCAGGTTTATAGTTAGGGTAGACTCAGGTTCATAGTTAGGGTAGACTCAGGTTCATAGTTAGGGCTGGTTCAGGTTCATAGTTAGGGCTGGTTCAGGTTCATAGTTAGGGCTGGTTCAGGTTTATAGTTAGGGTAGGCTCAGGTTCATAGTTAGGGTAGGCTCAGGTTCATAGTTAGGGCTGCTTCAGGTGCATAGTTAGGGCTGGTTCAGGTTTATAGTTAGGGCTGGCTCAGGTTCAAAGTTAGGTCCAGCCCTATGCTGCTATAGGCTTAGATTGCTGAAGGGTTTCCTAGGATACACCAAGCTCCTGTCTTCGTGCTTCCTCTCCTCACAGGTTTCTATGGATCCTGGTCTTACCTCGACCATGGTAGTGCCTCCTGACATGACCTTGCTGACACCCACTGATTCTATTATGAACTTCTCCCTGGGATAGAGATCCCTCCTCTGTTTTCTCTGAGTTTTCCTCCTTTCCCCCCTCATTAAAGTAGTTATTTTTGGGGGTTTTCCTCTTCCGATGTGAGGGTCCTGGGACAAAGGAGGTTGTATGTTGTACAGATAGTAAAGCCCTCTGAGACAAATACAAATAAATTGTAATATAACCGAAATATTTAATGTCTAAATGATAAAAAAAATGTATCTCTGTAATGTAATGGTACTATTATATTAACATGCAGAGCGGAGTGATGAGGTGTGTGTGATGTCAGACGAGGGCGTGTCTGTTGACGGACCACACCGGTTGGATTTAGCAAAAAGAACACTGTGCAGCCAAAATGCACACGTGATCATAATTCAGCTTGCAAATGTGCTTCATACAGTATTCCAGCTACTTCAAATTCAAAATCAATACACTTTACCAGGTTGATGCAGTCTCTCCCTCGTGGCCAGCCTTCAGAAGACGTTGATCGTCAGACACGTTTGCCTAAGCTTCCTATTTCTACCTATGCAGATTTTTGTTAAAACGGCTCTGCTCACCCTTTGTTCGTGCGCACTCCGAAAGTGTCCGCTGATCCACGTTCCTTCAGCCTTCTCCGAGTCCAGTTGAGAAATCACGTCGGGGTCACCAAATTGTTATGTTCAAAATTTCTCAAACAAAACGCAAAGGAGAAAGCCCCCCTCCTTGTTCAGAGGAGAAGAGGCAGCCGCCCCCCCCCCTCCCCCAGCTCTCTTTCTTCCATCATTAAGCAGGGCCGAATCAGCTGGTTGAAGTTTAAATCAAAAGGAATTTAATATACTAACAAAAGCAAATGCAGTTACAAACTCAATTACACTATCAATAGTAATAGTTCATGAAATAGAGGCCCCATCCTCTGAACCCTTCGGACTTCAGTCGGCCACTTCCTTGACCAATTCCTCCCCCCTTCTTGAAGGCTGTGCTCAGAAACTCTTCAGCAACATCCCCCTCTCTCTGACTTTATGGCGGTGTCATAAATTCTCTGGTTTCTCACACAGTGCACAACAAATTCAGTAACTCTCCCTTTAGTTTAAACCTTCTACAAGTAAACATATTGAAACACATAATATCCATCGATAGGAGCGCTTTAAAACTTAAATTCCTCACAATAGTCCGCACGAGTTGTATGAATCCAGTCAGTCACAGTGTTATGCTAATGTTAGCTAATAAAGTTAGCCAAAGATACAACGGTCTCCTAAACTTATTTTACACTTAACTACAATCTTCATATTTAAGTCTCTATGACCAACTTTTCATTTAATTTTCCAGTGTGGAAGTTCAAATAGAAACTCTTTGATTTCATATGAGGTTGGACAAAGTTGTTCTGATCAAGTATAAACTGAACATTTTTCCTGACTCCGATATTCATACTGGAGTCATGTGACTCTAAAGACCGTCACATAGTAAATCATAAGAATGAAAAACAATAAGAAAGAACTGGTCATGAACTAAATGCCATTACCAGTCGTCTATTTTTATTATATGCTGGAAGATGAAGAGTCTACCAGGTTTTTGTAAATATAAATTAAAATGTTTTAATTTGAAGAAATTGCTATAAAATGTCCAGAGTCTTTAAACCAGATGAATGGTGTATCACTTCCTTCCTCTCAGCTAGAAGCACTCTGATGTGTGTGGGAGTGGTTAGGGTTAGTGAAGTGAATCATCTGATGTTATTTTCTCTCATCAGCATTTAAAACAGACGTCGGTGTAAACCCTATTAAGTCTGTGCTGGTTTGTCATTATTAAGCGTCTAACCCCATGGGGGTAGAACCCTATTGAGTTTGTGCTGGTTTGTTATTATTAAGGGTCTAACCGCATAGCCTTATTAGAAATATATTAGTGCCTTAATACAATTCCTGTGAGCTGTAACGAGCTAGAAACGTGAAACTCAGTACCTGGAAATGATGTGAAAGTATTTCCCAATAATTATTAGTAAAACTGACCACATGGTGGCACTTTTATTAACGTCCAAAAACACAAGACACAAAAGTTGCAGGATAAGAGAACCTGAAACCACAAATCCACCACTAGCGGGACTACAAATTAAAATCAGAACCTAAATCATCAACAGATTTTTTGATCAATACAAAACTCAGGATATAATAATGTTGAACCACTCAACAGATCAAATCTGTCCATAAATCAGTGACAGTTTGTCCAAACTTCACCAAACCTGCTGGATATTTTGAGTGAAGCTGTTGAAAGATGTCCTCAAACACCTTTTGAGTGTGAATGACTGCAGACATGTGATGATGAAACAAGCCTGTGATTGGTCTCTTTTCTTCTTTAGAAACCAGCTGAAGTGTATTATTGTTCTTGTTGTTTCCTGTCGGATTGTCTGTAGCTGCTATGTTGCTTCCTGTTGTAGTTTAGTGTCTCTTGTTGTCTTCTTTCAGGACATCTGTCTGTCTGAATGAGCGTCTGCAGCCGGCTGAAGGGCTTCCCAGGGATCCTGAAGCATCGACGGACTGAAATATTTCTCCACTGAAGATTCACCCTGAAAACAAAGACATATTTATTTTTATAATCATCATAATTATCAGTTTCTCTCAGAGTCTCTCAAGTAAAGTCCTGCTAGCTAACAGCTAACGCTAGCCGCTAACTAACACAGGTTATGATGCCTTCAAGCTCTACTCAGTATAAATGAGTATTGGGCAAAAGTTAACTATAACATTCAAATAGTAGATATTAGAACTATAGTGTTCAAATGTAGTTTTAAGTGAGAGACTTAAATACAAAACGACTTACACATCGAGGATTTTCATAACTTTTAAATAAAACACGTGCTTCGGTTCTCTCGTTAAATCACATTAAACTTTACCCGGACGTTGTGAGCTGAGGGACTGAAGGACTGAGCCCACCGGAAACCACCTCTGGGCCGCCTCTGTCCTCCGAACCCCCTGGGTCCACTACCGAACCCGGATGGAGAGTCTCCAAAGCCCCGAGGTCCACTACAGAACCTGGGTGGAGAGTCTCCGAACCCCCGGGCTCCACTACCGAACCCGGATGGAGAACAGTCCCTGTATCCTCGGTTAAAACCCGGCGACTGGACCAGAGAGTCCGGGGAGTAAGCGGGGCCGCCCCGCGCAGACCCTCCGTAGGGGGAGCGAGCCCCAGGGAAGCCCCAGCAGGAGGCCGGGGAGGGGTACCGTTCAGTCGGCCGCGGAGCTCCGGGACTCCGCTGAGGTCTGACCGGCGCTCGGTACATCGGAGCGGCTAGAAAATAACAAAGACACTGTAGAGAGAGAGAAAGAGATTGGAGGAACGCAACAAAACACGGTGACGGAACCGGAAACATAGACGGAGCCACTTCCGGTAATGCAGGCTGCAGCGCCGCCCATCGGCGACCAGGGTCATTGCTGAGAACTGAGAGGTAATTTTATTTAATTGTACTGTTATTAAAACAAAACATAAGCAAACAAACGGAACATAATCAGGTATTACGTTCAAAATAAATAAATGAACAGCAGTGAAATAAAAAGTAAGAGTGTGACCTGGACCAGGTCTCCAGACTATCAGGACTGACAAGCATTCTCTTCAATAATATGACAGAAGTTATACCAAGACACTTTCCATATCGAGCAAGTCTAGCCTCCTCTATGATTTACAGAGAATTATAAAAAAAATACCCTATTTGCAACCCTTTTTACAATTTCACCCCTATTAAGAAATAGAGGTGAAATCTGATTGGAAAAAAGCTCTACTTAAAACAAGCTGCAGGCTGGAAGCAGAGCAACTGATGAAGACAGTAGCCATGCAATGAGAAAATGAGTTAATGAGGAAAACAAATAGAATACATTTAGTGTATTTATGAAAAATTATTGAATTATAAAATAGCTATAACTTTGTGATTCTGTTGAGGCATGACGGCCCACCACTGGTGGAAATATACAGAGCAGATAAACAGAAGGAGGTCCATTAATACACTACAGGTGAGATGTACATATAATATGGACTTAAGCTGGATCTGACAATGAAAAGAGAAATCAGACCTCTGAAACCTGACTAAGTGTGTATGTCAGATTTAAAATGTAGCATTCTGGTGTACTCTGAGAAGAAAATTAAGTGATAAGACAACATTTACTTTAAGCAAAAAACTAATTATTATTCAGTTATTAATCAGTATTTCAGCTGTAGTTGAACAGCTGGCTTGTTGCTTTTTTCCAATCAACATTACTATTATTCAGTGTGGCTTTGTAGGACAAAGGCAGTAAAACTGCCTGTGCCAAAGCACAGTATATAATCCATCGGGCTTAATAATAATTATAACTAGAAAATTTCGCAGGAAATTTTGACAGTGTGGCTTCTACTGCCCGAAGACGTCGCAATATATATACACGCCAATGTTGTTTTGTTTGGAATATGTATAATAAGCATATAATTTAGTTATCGCTACTGAGAATCTGACAAACATAAA
>CM051689.1:28166865-28179365 GCA_028022725.1 Lycodopsis pacificus | reverse complement strand
CGCCATTACTCTCTGTTAGTGACGCGATCATGTTGTTGATTATATGTGATCATCCTGAATGTTCACAGTTTAGATTTAGTCCACATCTCATCAGTCCGTTGTTCTCTATTGAGAGGAAACATGATCGTTATTGATCAAAAGCTCAAACCTATCAGTCACTTATTGGCCCCTCATTCATATCTTTCTATTCTGCCAACTTGTGCCAATTTCGAAGACAATGGGCTTCATCCGCGATGTCCCGCCCCCTCCAATCGCCGTGCGCTGTTTGTCCCAACTGTCCCGACTTGTGGCTAGTCGGGAGAGTGCCGGCCAATGGGATGGCCGCATCTGTCCCAATTTTGAGAATCAGACTTGTGGCAAACCAATAGGAGAGCCGGATTTGTCCCGATTTCTCTCTGCTACCCCTCTCAGCCGAAGCGGAGAATATCCGGAGATAAACAGTAAGTTTGACGTTTCATTCACTCATTTGTAATGCAATATGTATGGAAATGTTTGTAAAATGTTTTGGACTCACAGTGGTCTCACTTGTTTATAACAATTGACTTTATAACGATACCTTGTAAAAATAAGAAAGTGTATTACAATGTAAGCTAGCAGTATCACCGCGGATTTAAGCTTTTCCTCGTGTCAATTTATATTCTTGACAAAACGAGAGTTATTATATGCACTGTGTATTACCCTCTCGTGTCAGCCAGCTATTCGGCGTACTTTGTTAACCGTTTATTATTTTTTAAGAAACGTCATGAACGACTTCAGCTAACCGTCATGGCCGCCGCGGTTTTCAAAGCGCCCACAGTGTTAATTTTCACCTTGACATGTTGTGTAAAGTGCAGTTTTAGCCAGTCCATCCACCCATCCACACACAGTACACAGCATCTGGACATCATCTGCATCTGTTCATGGGACTTATTGATTATGTGGAGTATAAAGCAGTTACTTATAAACGTGTAATTGAACAACCAAACATCTGCATCTGTTCCTTTTCTGTCCAGTAACACGTGTTGTTGTACAAGTTACTGTGTGATTGCTTTATCTCTTATGATGTGATGGGATATTCTTTTATTCATGACAAACTGCTGAGCAGACCAGTGCTACTGACTAGGGTTGGGTATCGTTTGGGTTTTTTCCGATACCGGTGCTAAAACGATACTTTTAAAACGATACTGGTGCCTAAACGGTGCCTGAAGCGATACTTTTTTCTTCAAATTGAACAATATATTAACCGTTTAAAGTATACTATAAATATAAATAAATACAAAACACTTGGCTTCAAACTACAGCTTCAAACTTTTTAACTTCAAACTATGAACAACATATTAACTGTTAACAGTTTACAGTATACTTAAATAAATATTAATAAATACAAAACACACACACACTCTGTACACACACTACAGCTTCAAACTTCAGCATTTATTTTGCCATATTGGCACCGCTTTTCGGTACCCAACCCTACTACTGACTGTCGCCCTCTCCTCTGTTGCATTTGTATAGATTCAACCTGCTTTTACCAAGAGCAAACGATGTAAGTCTATTGAACTCTCTCAGGATATTGTGATGTCCACAGTGTGTGTTGAATTAGATGAAACTGTACTCCTATTTATCTCCTCTGTTTAGATGGAACATCCTACGTTTAGGAAGGCCCCTAACGGGACGCTCCTCCTCAAGGCCTCTGCCGAGGCCCAAGCCCTCCGCCCCCGGCCGGCCGGCTACAGGGCCAAACCAGCGGAGGAGGTGGATGCCGAGGCGCGGGACCACGTCGTCTCCGAGGGTGGCGACAGCAGCAACGCCACGCTCTCGCTGAACCGGTGGAAGGTCCAGTTTGGCCGGTACCAGGGCCAGACCTTCCACTGGCTGCTGGAGAACGACGTGGGCTACTCGGTCAACATGGTCGCCTCCCACCAGAAGGAGCGAGAGAGGACAGGGTCTCAGTCCCCCCTGATGGCCAACAAGGTGCAGTATTTGAGCTTGATTGACACAACAGGCAGCCTGACAGCAGTGACAACATTTCTTTGCATGCTCATAGGACGCATTCACCCGCTACTCCTCCGCCTACCCTGACTTTGCGGAGGCAGTCAGGTTTCACCGGGCGTTTGAGGAGGCGTGGGTGAAGTCCCTCCAGCCCGGCCAGGAGGGACAGGCGCTTGTTGGCTTCGGTGACTTCAAATTTGAGACCCTGCAGGGCCTGTACGAGTCCGAGGACACCAAGAAAATCCGGTACATCTTTGTAACATTTGGATTATAATATAGTTGCTGTGCTGACCATCAATTAATAGAATCATGTGACAAATGTCTGATTTGTACAGATTTGTCAACTACCTCCGAAGGAAGTCACCAGCTCCGGGTACGCAGATGGAGAAAGCCGTCCAGTACGTCCGGAGCAGAGACAGGCAGAGGACGAGAGCTGCTGCTGCTGCTTCATCCACCACCACCAGCAGCAGCAGCAGCAGCAGCAGCACGGCCTCTGTGTCGGCCACAAGCCAGAGAGCTAAGAGTGCATCACAGTACGTGTTTTACTGTGAAGCTCTCTGACTTTGATGTACCTGGATGACCTCCCTGAAGAATGTTAGTATTTGTAATGTTGTCTCATCATTAATGTTGCTGTGTCATATATTCTTATTTTAGGCCTCTTGGTTCAGCACTTGCGGCCTTTGTCTCTGGGCGGCGTTCTCTGTCTGCGGTGGAAATGCAGGCCCATGTTAAAAAGATGGTGGCCCCTAAGCCTGCATCTCCAGGCAAGTCCAGCCTAAACTACATACAGAGTTAGTTCAACTTTATTGAAATTCCTGTGTTCACTGTGTTATTGTTCTGTCATCGTGTGATTACAGCCTCCCACTTCAGCCCCTTCAGACCAGCTCTGTCCTCCTCCAGGTCTGAGGAGCCTTCGGATGAAGAGCTGGTCAAGGCAGTAGTTGACTTGGAGAAGTGTAAGTAAAAAGTAAAGTTATACTCGGGTCACGATTTGATAACAACAAAAAGACTTGAAATCATTGTTGACACTTTTTTTTTTTTTTTTTACTTTAAAATTAATCAGAGGAGGAGAGTAAACTGGTAAGTTTGGGTTGAATGGAAAACTATCTGATGTCTGCCTGGTGCACATCTCAGATCACTAACTCACCTGCCAGCCAATCACCTTTCAAAACATCACTAATGGGAGAGCATCTGTAGAGTAACATTTTCTTCACCCTGCTTTCTCTAGTCCCCTGTCTGCTGCCTGCATCACGAACTCAACATGTCTGATCAACATGTCTAGTCTGTTGTGTTCGTCATCGTCATCATTTTCTCTTGAAAACCACCTTCTGTGCTCCTGTAGTTTTTATATGCAGCTTGGCTCAATGTCTGTCCGTCTCTCAATATTAACACAACAATCTTATCCTTTAAGATTACTGTCACATTTTATTTCTCTTTAAGCCTCACATGTACAGACCCTTCTTTCGCTCCCGCCACCACCTCCTCCTGCCCCCTCCACCTCAGCTGCACCACGTCAGGGGGCTGGTGACTCTGCTACACTGGACGAGCCCACAGATGAGGAGCTGCTGGAGGCCATGCTGGACCAAGAACACCTCGTACAACTTCCAGCAGCCCTCGTCACGGTTCAGCCTGCAGCTGCCACCCGGACGCCGCCTGCAGCCCGTCAGGTCGTCGCCATGGAGGAACAGGAGGAGTTGCCCGGTCCAGCCTCCCTCCCTCCCCCACCACCTGCTGGCAGTGCTGAGGTGAGGCTGTCTGTCAAACATATGAGGCCTCAGGTGTCCCTGCTGCCCTCCCTCATGAAGTGCTGTCCTCAGATATTGAAATGTCTTGTGTGTGTTGTCGTCTCACCAGTTGCTGCCTGAGTCCTGGCGGGCAGCTCTCACTGTCGAGCAGCAGCAGTGGATCGGTCGAGTGCTGTTTACCAGGGACAGCTTGGGGAGGTCTCGGCTCGTCAGTGAGCTGAATCTCTGGTGGTCCCCCCCCCAATCCCGGCCGGTCTACAACCAGCCTCCCGCATCCCCCGACCCCTTCTTTGCATGCCGGCTGTTCCTCTGGATGCCACACCGGATTTGGCATCTGCAGCTGACATGTCCCCAGCCTTTGTGCACTGGGTCAATGACAAAGGCTGGGCTGTACAGGACCATCCGGAGGGTCCTGGACATCGACGGCTGGTACCTCATGGCCACTGAGTACCTGGAGTGCCGTCGATGTAAGAAGAAGGTCGCAGGGTGGTCACAGGGCATCATAAGGCAGATGTCCCCCACCTACAGCTGCCAATTTCCAGCTGTACTGACGTACAAGTAAGAAATTATATTAATATCTTTATATTTGTTTGTGTTGAACATCCTGTTTGATGTATGTCTGTGGTGACAAAGCTGTACATAATGCTTGCGTTGTGGTTGTGCAGGCTGTCCTGTGACATGAGGGTGGTTGCGCAGCTGAGGTCTCG
This sequence comes from Lycodopsis pacificus, assembly GCA_028022725.1. Lineage (NCBI taxonomy): Eukaryota > Metazoa > Chordata > Actinopteri > Perciformes > Zoarcidae > Lycodopsis > Lycodopsis pacificus. Next base: position 28,174,942 of record CM051689.1, on the reverse strand, counting down.
CACTCTGGGCAACAGTGCTAATCGGCTGTACAACAGCCTGCGGGAGCTGCACTCAGACACCTGGATGCGGAGAGCGATCCTGTACCTCGGCGTATGCCAGCAGTTCCGGGCCTTGTGTTCGGCGAGGGGGCAGATTCCACCACTACCCCAGATGCCCCCCCTGCCGTCCCCCGTCTGGCTGCTGACCGTTTACGGCTACGATGTGCTGACGCGGCTGGACGAGTACAAGGCCAGGATCACGTCCACCTTCAGATCCATCTTGAAGATGGAGTCCACCAAGAAGGCGAGTAAAGTTTGTCATATTTTCTAACAGCTGCTTTGACACCACAGCTGTGTGTTTATGCTCTCACATTAACATTTCTAATCTCTCTTTCTCCAGGTGACGAAGAAGCTCGCAGGTACGGCCTCTGACACGGCCTCCTGCGTTACCAACGTCGATAATGAGCACGGGCAGGTCCTCATCAGCGTCCTCACCTGCTCCGAGAGTGCCGAGGGCCTGTCCAGGATGGCGGCCGGATTGATGAGGCGGTACCGACTCGCCGGGGTACCTCCCCCCCAGGTGATTTACGTGGAACGCGACTGCTGCAACAAAAACGGCGTGTCGAAGACAGCTGCCTTGTTTCAGGTGTGAAACTGAGACTGTTAATACAAATACTGAATCAGTAATATAAGAGTACAGTTTAGGAGAAGATTAAACCACATTATGTTTCTTCTTTCACAGGAGTGGGAAAAGCTCGTGGTGAGACTTGACATCTGGCACCTGATGCGACGCTTTGCATCAGGTGTCACCACTGAGAGCCACGAGCTGTACCCCACGTTCAGGAGGCAGCTGTCTCACTGCATCTTCGAGGTCGATCCTGATGATGCCCGCCGTCTAACTGAGGCTAAGCGGTCCCAGCTGGAGGGGAAGCACAGGATGGTTGGCCTGACTGACGCCGCGGTGATCCGGAGGATCTCCAGACAGGAGTGGAGGCTCCACTGTCGCCGGAGGACACGTGGGCCCGCGGAATCGGCAATCCTCATCCAGGAGCTCCTCGACACCTTCGGTGGACCAGCAGGACGCGACACCCTGGACATCCCGTTGCTGAACGCTCTCCGCATCGAGGACATTTGGAGTACGCAGAAGACCCACCTCAGCTGCATTCAGGACCCACCAGGTGTGCAGCTGTACACCCAGACCGGCAGGCTGACCAAAGGCGGAGTCATCCTGCCGGTTTATCGCTGCGCGAGGGGCTCCACATCTTTGGAGTCCTTCCACCTCCACCTTAACCGGTTCATCCCAGGTACTCGCATGTGTCTCACAGCTTGTGACAAAATATATTCTGTTTTCACATTTCATAAAAAGGCTAATTCATGCTTGATCCAAAACCTCAGGGACACGAGCCAGTGCCAAGCACTTCCAGGCGTTCCTGGTTGATGGACTGGTGAGGTGGAACGAGGACCGCGCAGCAGCAGCTGCACCACCACCACCACCTGAGGGACAGGTGGGACCTCTGCACTCCTACAGTGGCCACCTCAAGCACGTCCTTAACCAGAAGAGCCAAAGTTTGCTTGGTCTTCAGGTGGTTAAGGACTTCACCAAGCCTGCTGAGTACACAGGTAATGTGATGTGAAAACACTTTATTTCAACATCATAACTCAGAGTAAAAAGAGCAATTACTAAATGCACATGCGTTTGCTGTATGACAGGGGAGCTCATCGGGGTAGAGTACCTGTACCAGCAGACAGGCAGAGTGCTTGAGGACGTCAGCTCGGACCCTGACACTCCGGACGAGGCTGCTGCCATCGAGTCGCTCGAGGAGGAGGATGAGGGTATCGTGGAAGATGTGGGGGACCCCACCATCTTCGAGGACGATACCCCATACACCAGCACAGCAGCAGCCCGGTCAGGTGATCCAGCTGACGCATCGTCTGAGGCATCCGGTCCGGCCGCCCCTGACCAGGATGCCCCTCCTAAGGCCCCTGAGGTTCAGGACCCTGTTCCCCAGCAGCCCTCCTCAGACTCTGAGGTAAGTTCGCTACCGATACTGATAACGATGATGATAACAGTGACGATAGAATATTTCACAGCGCATCGCTCTGTGCTTACTGACTCGTTTCTCCTCCTCTTCCTTTCTTGTTTCTTCTCAGGAGAATATACAGGGTCCTGATGACCAGCCTGGGTATCAGCACGTCCTGAAGCTGGCCCAGGCCCTGGTGGAAGGAAGGAACCTTCAGGGGCTTACTGACAGTAGGAGAGAGGGATGTGCTGCTGCAGGGAACTGGCGTCGTCCCTGCAGCAGCTGTTGCCGTCCTTCCTCTCCCTCCAGCTAAAGAGCTGTCCTATGTTCAGGTGGGACAAGGACAGCCCTTCCCCTTCAATGTCCCTGATGAGCAACAACGACCCTCATCGAGTGGCCTTCCCCCCCCTCCTCCTCCTCCTCCTCCAGATGGGGAGCAGCCCGGCCCGTCCTCCATTGGCCTTCCCCCTCCTCCTCCACCCGCAACGCTCCCCGGTGTCTTCCCCGCTCTTCTCCCTGCCGGTCAGCCTCCTCTTCCTGGACCACACATGTGCAGGTCCAGGGCATATAGGAAGAGGAAGGCGGCTAAGGCTGCTGCAGCAGGGCAGGAGCCGCTGCCCAAACCCCGTCAGCCGACGACACACTACATTTGCAAAAAGTGTGGCCAGCACAAAACACTGGCTACAGGACACACTCGCTGTTTTGGTGTGGCCTACTGTGCGTCTGTCGGCGAGAAAACTGTGGAGGAGTGGAAGGAGGAAATGAATAAGAAACACAAGGGGGGGCCATGAGGGAGACATGAGAGTTTGTTTTTTCTTTATTTATTCCTTTGTATTTTTTTATCCATCATTCTGAAAGTGTTTAATAGAATTTGTAAATAAAAGTATGTAATCTGCACTTTGTTTGTTTGGAAGCTTTATTATTTCTGATTATAAAACTGGTTTAAAAACGAGCTTTACACATTAGGATAGAAATATGACACACAAACACACATATATTACGATGTGCTGCTGATACATTTAGGGGTCGAAGTGGTCAAATAATGAACAATTAGAAACTTTGTTAACAGACAACATGTTTGAATGATCCCAAGAAGATGTCATTAGAACTTTTTAATATATGAGCAGCTTGTTCAATGCTGTGTCTGTTGAGGAGAGACAAGGAAGACGAGGACAGATGTTATGACATTACACAGCTACTTTATTACTTGCCTACCTACTAACTTACTGTAGCAACTATTTATTATTAATAATCTACTTATTGCTGACCATGCCAACTATTTTACCCCTTTGCCTCTTTGCCGTAGGTGGGGATCGAACCGCTGACCTTCTGCATCCCACCAGATGCACAGGAGCAGTAGCCCCCTTCCCTCCCTTCTCCCACTGAGAACAACTGAATATAACCTCATCAGGTGAACTTTGCTGATCTTCTCTCACCTCCAGGTCCACCAGACCAGCAGGTCCTGGTCCACTGAGAGCCCCTCAGCATCCGGAGTGCCTGCGTGGAGTTGACGGCGCTGTAGAAGAAGAACACGACTCTTCATCTGAAGAAGAAGAAGAAGAAGAAGAAGAAGAAGAAGAGACTCATCACTGTTCCTGCTTCGCCTGACATCTCTTTACGTCTCACTCACAATCCTGTGCCCAATAAAAAGAACAAACATTTGTGATAATAATCACACATTGTGTCACAGTTTAGACTGTTTCTTGTGGAGAACTCACAGACTGTCGTCTTAGAGGTGTATCGGCTCTAACGTTGAACTACATGAGGAAAACACACGTTTACAGCAACAGGAGTCTTTTCAGTTAAATTACTGGAGAGCAGGTTTCTCGTCCACATTCCAGGAAACGTTAAAACAAGACGTTTCCACACCGAGGTTTAGTGGAAACACTTTCACACTAAACATTACACGTAACAACATATTTGATTTCATATCTGAACCGATGAGAAGAAGTTTGTTTAAAGTTAACGAGGAGAACCAGAGACGTCACACTCCTCACGTTAATCATCGGTAACGTCACTTTTAATGGACACAAAGTCTCCTCGAGACAAATAAAGACAACTGACGTGTTTGTAGAAAACATGCAACACGAGAAGTGAGAAAATAACGAGGTGAAGTCTGAGAGCAGAAATGTCAAAGTTTAATGTCTGACGACAGACAGGTCTTCAGAGTGAAGGAGCTCCGCTCTGCTGCTGCAGTACCAACTGCTGCAGTACTGACAGCGGCCACGGTGGCGCTGCTTCACACGCTGTTTCACACCAAATATGAAAATAAATCTTATAAAAATATTCATAAAAAATCCTAATTTCAGCAATAAGGAACGCTTCACGAATTTGCGTGTCATCCTTGCGCAGGGGCCATGCTAATCTTCTCTGTATCGTTCCAATTTTAGTATATGTGCTATCGAAATAACACAACTAACTAGTGGTCCTGGGAGGTACTTATAGGTCCACACTCGGGTAGACCCTCTCTAATGGTCGCAGAGAATGTGGGCATGTGAGGGAGCCAAAACCGGGTTAGAATGTCTCTATCTGGGCAGAAAACACAAGTATGAAGAGGTCTGGGTGCTGCGCTGTGAACCCTGAACCCTTCACCGGTTCCAGAATCTGGTCTGAAACAGTCTGACCCACTTCAGGTCCCGTCTGCCCTGCTGAGGTACCCACGAGGCCGATGGGACATTTATTCAGCGAGCACTGACGTCAGTCGGACAGGATTGGCGAGCTGCAGACGAGAGGACAAAAGGATCTACTCACAGCTCCGCCTCCATTCCGCCCAGATGCACTTTGACCCACACTAACCCACAGCTGGGGGACACAAAGAGAGCAGGATAGAGAGAGACGGGGAGGACACACAGAGACACACAGGCTGCAACACGGCTCCTGAACGAAGGACTCGTGGAGCTGCTGAAGGTTTCTGCTGACTCGGACACTCCGGAGCAGAAGGACGGAGGACGGAGACGGTCTGAGGATCCACAACGAGACACGAGCCTGAGACCAGAAGCTGTGAGGGAGGAGAGACGAACCAGGAGGAAACAACACAGAGTCCACATCTGGAGCTTTATGTCTTCATCATGTTGTTCTGCTGCAGATAAACTCTTCAGGACTTTATATGAAGAACCCTGAACCTCTTTATGTTCAGTCTGTGTTCTAAACTCAACCAGCTTCACATGATCAGGACTGAAGGGGACAAGAGGGACATGTAGTCCACCTCATTCAGACTCATTCTAGAGTCCACATGTGTGTGTTTAACAAGCAGGACTGTTTTTATTCCACTGAATAAACTCTGTTCTTTATTTTCACATTATGTGGTTTCTTCCTGCTTCCTGTTTTCATTCAAAAAAATGTCGGCGCAGTTTCACAAACTCGCCAGCAGGTGTCGCTCTATGACCGGTCTATGGAGTGAGAGGCGCTGTAGTCTGACTGCAGAACATAGAGGGAAACACACAAAGTACTGCATGAAACATGAGTCACAACTAATTTGTTTTAACCTTGAAAAACATGAATTCCATTTTTTTCAAATAGTGAGTTCAGACAAAAAAATGTGGCATGCAACAAACACAACAATCTTTTGTTATTTTAATGAAAACGTAACTTTTAGACCCTTTATTACCTATGGTAAGAGTTATATTTTATATTTCATCTTTATTTTATATTTCATTTATTTTAAATCTTACTTTATTTTATATCGCGCTGTAAATGTTAATATGTTTCTACTTGCACTGATTGTTGTTGATTGTTAAATGTTTGCACCTCCCGTCACGGCAAATTCATTGTATGTTCAACATACCATTCTGATTATGGTCTATAAAACATTCTTAAAAATCCAATGCAGTTTCACAAACTCACCAGCAGGTGTCTCCCTTTGACCGGTCTATGGAGTGAGGGGCGCTGTTGTCACTGTGGTCTGACTGCAGAACATGATAGTGCGGCAGATAAAGTCAATATTCCATAAGAATCTTTCACTTGGTGATACAAGCACCAAATTTGGCATGAATAATGCCTAGGTTCTACTCTTATAGAAAAGCCCGGTATCCACCTGAAAATCCAAGATGGCGGCCCTTTTTCAAGATGGCCGTCGCCGAAAATGTGAATAAAGGTTTTTCAGTGTACAACTTGAATGGCTATTTTAATAATCTAGACATCAAAATGCATGTCTTTTGACACGAGAAATTCAATGGTACCAATACAAATTCAATATGGCCGCTATTTTTCAAGATGGCGGCCATTTGTTACTCAAAATTCACACTTTTTGTCGTTCCTTGATCAGAGATTAGGTTTCAGCTGGATGAAGTAGTAGTCCAAGTTCCAAGTTATCTTTTTGATCCAAATTCAAATGTTTTGATTGAGCTATATGAGGTGACATTCTGTTTATAAAAGAGTGATGTCGAAGCACAACCAGGGCGCACTGGTGACATCATTGCTGTGAGACTCAGCATGGGGTTCAGTGTTGGCTAAGTAGTGTACTTGCTGTAGTTGTAGTCTACTAACTGTAGTTCTAGTATAGTTTAGTGTCCCAAATGCTATCTAATTAGCCCTGTGTATACACCAGCTAGTAGTTTAGTTAGTTGTAGTGTAGTAGTTAGATAGCCGTACCTGAATTGACAGCATGTGCCAGCGCGGGACAGCTGAGCCAAGGGTAATAGGGCTTTAGTTACCCGGATGGTGTACAGACTTAAATGGCACTGGATGAACGATCGGGCTAGGTGTAGAGCATCTTGATGTTTGAACCTAGTTGTATCCCATACCTGAATGTGCGTAGGTATTTTATACAGTTGGGTGGTAAAAGGATAGCCCCTGTGAGGGGCACTCAAAGATGCGACGGACTTCCCTTGAAGTCCAGCAGTGTTTTCTATGCGAAGTCTGAGCTAAGACAGGCCATGACAATGCAGCTGAATGACAGACTCAATGAATGTGCTCGGCACCTCAATGATGGCAGACTTCTAGCTATATTGAGTGGAAGGGGTGTAGTGGCACAGGAGCCATTGCTCCTGCTTAGCAGCCCTGCACAACAGAGATAGGGCAGATACAGGCTTATTCAGCAAAGTATAGCAGGACAGACATCGTGTTTGATGTCTACTGGAATTCCAGTCTGAAGGCTGAAACAAGGTCAAAATGAGGCAGAGGAGGTAGATGCAGAGTGACAGACAAAACAAAAGTACCACCTAATTGGAGAAGCTTTCTGCGAGATAATGACAACAAGACTGAGCTTTTTGAGTTTCTGGCCGACAAAATCGTGACATTGTGTCTGGAAAATGTTGTGATTGTGACCAATCATCATGATGCTGGGAAGTAGTTTCCTTCAGTAGTAAACACACTCTTATTAATGAATACAGATATTTCCAGCATTTCCAGCATTTCTGTTGCTTTAACCTCTGAATGTGAAAAAATACACATTGACCAACATCAATGTAAATGCCATAAATACAGCAGTATTCATGTGTTATTAGTTTATTTAATGTTTACCTTCAGGCAGCTTTCACCTGCTACTACTACTACTACTAATAATAATAACCAGTGGTCAATAGAGGGCGCCGCCCCACCTTGAGCCACAACAAATTAAATAATGTGTGTGTGTTTTATATTATAGTGAATATTATTATATGATATATATATTGCTATATTATACTGAAAATGATTATATGATATATATATATATTATTATATTATACTGAATTGCCTGTGAGGGTGACAAAAATAAGATGTCCTGACGTGTTTGTCAAAGTGTTATTTTTTCATGTTGGAATAAAGGTTAAATATTTAACTGCAAAGTAGGCGTGTTTGATACCTTTGATAATTTGTTTGCATTAAATCATACTGGGATGTTTGCTGAAATTGATTGGATGTGGCACAGCCCTACCTAGAACATTTTAATAACAATAATAATAATATTAATAATAATAATAATAATAATAATAATAAGAATCATAATAATAATAATAATAATAATAATAATAATAATAATAATAATAATAATAATAATAATAATAATACAGCTGAGACCGCTACATCAGAGACGGCTGCTTTGTTTCAGGTGTGAAACGTAGCTCAACTTTGAGGAGCCAATCAGACTATCCACGTTT
>CM051689.1:28134365-28161865 GCA_028022725.1 Lycodopsis pacificus | reverse complement strand
CTGCCAGCGGGACAGACGGAGAGGAGATGCTAAAAGGGGAAGGGGAGTTTAAAAAGCAGGCAAACAAGGGGACAAAGGAATAAAAGCACAATCACACACAGTAATTCCCCAACAAATATATAAATAAAATGTATAAATACAATTAAAACAATGATATAAATAAGTTATATAAAAAGATAATTTAACATATAATAAATGTATAAGTGCTTCAGGTTTATAGTTAGGGCTGGTTCAGGTTTATAGTTTATAGTTAGGGCTAGTTCAGGTTCATAGTTAGGGTCGGCTCAGGTTCATAGTTAGGGTAGGCTCAGGTTCATAGTTAGGGTAGGCTCAGGTTCATAGTTAGGGTAGGCTCAGGTTCATAGTTAGGGTAGGCTCAGGTTCATAGTTAGGGTAGGCTCAGGTTCATAGTTAGGGCTGGTTCAGGTTCATAGTTAGGGCTGGTTCAGGTTCATAGTTAGGGTAGGCTCAGGTTCATAGTTATGGTAGACTCAGGTTCATAGTTAGGGCTGGTTCAGGTTCATAGTTAGGGCTGGTTCAGGTTCATAGTTAGGGTAGGCTCAGGTTTATAGTTAGGGTAGGCTCAGGTTCATAGTTAGGGTAGACTCAGGTTCATAGTTAGGGCTGGTTCAGGTTCATAGTTAGGGCTGGTTCAGGTTCATAGTTAGGGCTGGTTCAGGTTTATAGTTAGGGTAGGCTCAGGTTCATAGTTAGGGTAGGCTCAGGTTCATAGTTAGGGCTGCTTCAGGTGCATAGTTAGGGCTGGTTCAGGTTTATAGTTAGGGCTGGCTCAGGTTCAAAGTTAGGTCCAGCCCTATGCTGCTATAGGCTTAGACTGCTGAAGGGTTTCCTAGGATACACCAAGCTCCTGTCTTCGTGCTTCCTCTCCTCACAGGTTTCTATGGATCCTGGTCTTACCTCGACCATGGTAGTGCCTCCTGACATGACCTTGCTGACACCCACTGATTCTATTATGAACTTCTCCCTGGGATAGAGATCCCTCCTCTGTTTTCTCTGAGTTTTCCTCCTTTCCCCCCTCATTAAAGTAGTTATTTTTGGGGGTTTTCCTCTTCCGATGTGAGGGTCCTGGGACAAAGGAGGTTGTATGTTGTACAGATAGTAAAGCCCTCTGAGACAAATACAAATAAATTGTAATATAACCGAAATATTTAATGTCTAAATGATAAAAAAAATGTATCTCTGTAATGTAATGGTACTATTATATTAACATGCAGAGCGGAGTGATGAGGTGTGTGTGATGTCAGACGAGGGCGTGTCTGTTGACGGACCACACCGGTTGGATTTAGCAAAAAGAACACTGTGCAGCCAAAATGCACACGTGATCATAATTCAGCTTGCAAATGTGCTTCATACAGTATTCCAGCTACTTCAAATTCAAAATCAATACACTTTACCAGGTTGATGCAGTCTCTCCCTCGTGGCCAGCCTTCAGAAGACGTTGATCGTCAGACACGTTCGCCTAAGCTTCCTATTTCTACCTATGCAGATTTTTGTTAAAACGGCTCTGCTCACCCTTTGTTCGTGCGCACTCCGAAAGTGTCCGCTGATCCACGTTCCTTCAGCCTTCTCCGAGTCCAGTTGAGAAATCACGTCGGGGTCACCAAATTGTTAAGTTCAAAATTTCTCAAACAAAAGGCAAAGGAGAAAGCCCCCGTCCTTGTTCAGAGGAGAAGAGGCAGCCGCCCCCCCCCCCCCCTCCCCCAGCTCTCTTTCTTCCATCATTAAGCAGGGCCGAATCAGCTGGTTGAAGTTTAAATCAAAAGGAATTTAATATACTAACAAAAGCAAATGCAGTTACAAACTCAATTACACTATCAATAGTAATAGTTCATGAAATAGAGGCCCCATCCTCTGAACCCTTCGGACTTCAGTCGGCCACTTCCTTGACCAATTCCTCCCCCCTTCTTGAAGGCTGTGCTCAGAAACTCTTCAGCAACATCCCCCTCTCTCTGACTTTATGGCGGTGTCATAAATTCTCTGGTTTCTCACACAGTGCACAACAAATTCAGTAACTCTCCCTTTAGTTTAAACCTTCTACAAGTAAACATATTGAAACACATAATATCCATCGATAGGAGCGCTTTAAAACTTAAATTCCTCACAATAGTCCGCACGAGTTGTATGAATCCAGTCAGTCACAGTGTTATGCTAATGTTAGCTAATAAAGTTAGCCAAAGATACAACGGTCTCCTAAACTTATTTTACACTTAACTACAATCTTCATATTTAAGTCTCTATGACAGCCAACTTTTCATTTAATTTTCCAGTGTGGAAGTTCAAATAGAAACTCTTTGATTTCATATGAGGTTGGACAAAGTTGTTCTGATCAAGTATAAACTGAACATTTTTCCTGACTCCGATATTCATACTGGAGTCATGTGACTCTAAAGACTGTCACATAGTAAATCATAAGAATGAAAAACAATAAGAAAGAACTGGTCATGAACTAAATGCCATTACCAGTAGTCTATTTTTATTATATGCTGGAAGATGAAGAGTCTACCAGGTTTTTGTAAATATAAATTAAAATGTTTTAATTTGAAGAAATTGCTATAAAATGTCCAGAGTCTTTAAACCAGATGAATGGTGTATCACTTCCTTCCTCTCAGCTAGAAGCACTCTGATGTGTGTGGGAGTGGTTAGGGTTAGTGAAGTGAATCATCTGATGTTATTTTCTCTCATCAGCATTTAAAACAGACGTCGGTGTAAACCCTATTAAGTCTGTGCTGGTTTGTCATTATTAAGCGTCTAACCCCATGGGGGTAGAACCCTATTTCGTTTGTTATTATTAAGCGTCTAACCCCATGGGGGTAGAACCCTATTTCGTTTGTTATTATTAAGCGTCTAACCCCATGGGGGTAGAACCCTATTGAGTTTGTGCTGGTTTGTTATTATTAAGGGTCTAACCGCATAGCCTTATTAGAAATATATTAGTGCCTTAATACAATTCCTGTGAGCTGTAACGAGCTAGAAACGTGAAACTCAGTACCTGGAAATGATGTGAAAGTATTTCCCAATAATTATTAGTAAAACTGACCACATGGTGGCACTTTTATTAACGTCCAAAAACACAAGACACAAAAGTTGCAGGATAAGAGAACCTGAAACCACAAATCCACCACTAGCGGGACTACAAATTAAAATCAGAACCTAAATCATCAACAGATTTTTTGATCAATACAAAACTCAGGATATAATAATGTTGAACCACTCAACAGATCAAATCTGTCCATAAATCAGTGACAGTTTGTCCAAACTTCACCAAACCTGCTGGATATTTTGAGTGAAGCTGTTGAAAGATGTCCTCAAACACCTTTTGAGTGTGAATGACTGCAGACATGTGATGATGAAACAAGCCTGTGATTGGTCTCTTTTCTTCTTTAGAAACCAGCTGAAGTGTATTATTGTTCTTGTTGTTTCCTGTCGGATTGTCTGTCTGTAGCTGCTATGTTGCTTCCTGTTGTAGTTTAGTGTCTCTTGTTGTCTTCTTTCAGGACATCTGTCTGTCTGAATGAGCGTCTGCAGCCGGCTGAAGGGCTTCCCAGGGATCCTGAAGCATCGACGGACTGAAATATTTCTCCACTGAAGATTCACCCTGAAAACAAAGACATATTTATTTTTATAATCATCATAATTATCAGTTTCTCTCAGAGTCTCTCAAGTAAAGTCCTGCTAGCTAACAGCTAACGCTAGCCGCTAACTAACACAGGTTATGATGCCTTCAAGCTCTACTCAGTATAAATGAGTATTGGGCAAAAGTTAACTATAACATTCAAATAGTAGATATTAGAACTATAGTGTTCAAATGTAGTCGTGTACAATTTAGTTTTAAGTGAGAGACTTAAATACAAAACGACTTACACATCGAGGATTTTCATAACTTTTAAATAAAACACGTGCTTCGGTTCTCTCGTTAAATCACATTCAACTTTACCCGGACGTTGTGAGCTGAGGGACTGAAGGACTGAGCCCACCGGAAACCACCTCTGGGCCGCCTCTGTCCTCCGAACCCCCTGGGTCCACTACCGAACCCGGATGGAGAGTCTCCAAAGCCCCGAGGTCCACTACAGAACCTGGGTGGAGAGTCTCCGAACCCCCGGGCTCCACTACCGAACCCGGATGGAGAACCGTCCCTGTATCCTCGGTTAAAACCCGGCGACTGGACCAGAGAGTCCGGGGAGTAAGCGGGGCCGCCCCGCGCAGACCCTCCGTAGGGGGAGCGAGCCCCAGGGAAGCCCCAGCAGGAGGCCGGGGAGGGGTACCGTTCAGTCGGCCGCGGAGCTCCGGGACTCCGCTGAGGTCTGACCGGCGCTCGGTACATCGGAGCGGCTAGAAAATAACAAAGACACTGTAGAGAGAGAGAAAGAGATTGGAGGAACGCAACAAAACACGGTGACGGAACCGGAAACATAGACGGAGCCACTTCCGGTAATGCAGGCTGCAGCGCCGCCCATCGGCGACCAGGGTCATTGCTGAGAACTGAGAGGTAATTTTATTTAATTGTACTGTTATTAAAACAAAACATAAGCAAACAAACGGAAAATAATCAGGTATTACGTTCAAAATAAATAAATGAACAGCAGTGAAATAAAAAGTAAGAGTGTGACCTGGACCAGGTCTCCAGACTATCAGGACTGACAAGCATTCTCTTCAATAATATGACAGAAGTTATACCAAGACACTTTCCATATCGAGCAAGTCTAGCCTCCTCTATGATTTACAGAGAATTATAAAAAAAATACCCTATTTGCAACCCTTTTTACAATTTCACCCCTATTAAGAAATAGAGGTGAAATCTGATTGGAAAAAAGCTCTACTTAAAACAAGCTGCAGGCTGGAAGCAGAGCAACTGATGAAGACAGTAGCCATGCAATGAGAAAATGAGTTAATGAGGAAAACAAATAGAATACATTTAGTGTATTTATGAAAAATTATTGAATTATAAAATAGCTATAACTTTGTGATTCTGTTGAGGCATGACGGCCCACCACTGGTGGAAATATACAGAGCAGATAAACAGAAGGAGGTCCATTAATACACTACAGGTGAGACGTACATATAATATGGACTTAAGCTGGATCTGACAATGAAAAGAGAAATCAGACCTCTGAAACCTGACTAAGTGTGTATGTCAGATTTAAAATGTAGCATTCTGGTGTACTCTGAGAAGAAAATTAAGTGATAAGACAACATTTACTTTAAGCAAAAAACTAATTATTATTCAGTTATTAATCAGTATTTCAGCTGTAGTTGAACAGCTGGCTTGTTTTTTTCCAATCAATATTACTATTATTCAGTGTGGCTTTGTAGGACAAAGGCAGTAAAACTGCCTGTGCCAAAGCACAGTATATAATCCATCGGGCGTAATAATAACTAGAAAATTTCGCAGGAAATTTTGACAGTGTGGCTTCTACTGCCCGAAGACGTCGCAATATATATACACGCCAATGTTGTTTTGTTTGGAATATGTATAATAAGCATATAATTTAGTTATCGCTACTGAGAATCTAACAAACATAAAAAACATGACATAGATAGGTTTGCAGTTTTCAAGAAGTATATTTGAAATTGCATCTATTACACACATGAAGATAAAGTTGTGAACACCGGCTGAATATCTATTATCAGAATCATAACTGTATTTAACTGCTGTGTAAAGAGAATACTGCTGTTAAAAAGCACCTTATTTCTTTAAAGTGTTTGCAAACCAAATGTTATTGCAGTTTTGTTCATATAGCAGTACTTTTAAAATAAAAGTGCGGACTACACTACTTTTGAATTCATTATTGAACTTTGCGCATAATGCGATTAATCTCAAAAAAATCATGCGATTAATTGCGATTAAAAATTGTAAGCCTTGCCCAGCACTAGTTTAAATTCATGGAAGTTAATGAGGCTGGAGATTTTCTTAAGTGTCCAAATATTTATTACACAAACTGTATACACATTACACTATGTACACACATCCCACTTCATAGACACACATCACACAATATTTTTATATTCATTGTGTGTCTTTTTTTTACAGGGATCTGTAGAGCCACGTCTCTCTGAACCATCTTTTTGACCTTCCGTCTCCTCCTCCAGAGGCCGTGCACAGTCATGCCCTTCTTAAAGGTCTGCTGGGCCATGGTGGGTTATTTGGTCTCTAGTCTCTGGCCCGGGCGTTCCTTGTCTCCCTCTCCCCCTCTCAATGCTGGTGACCCTTCCCCCCCTCACTACCTCCTGACCCCGTCTCTCTGTCTCCCACCGCATTTTCTCCAGCTTTTGGCGCTTTCACAGGGTCGTCTTTGGCAATTGAGGAGCGGTGCCCACTGTGGGGAGAGGTGGTGGAGGAGCAGCACTGGCATCAGCAGCGGCGGGAGGTTCAGCCTCAGCGGTGGGACCAGCAGCAGCTGGTAGGTCTCCAGCCTGGGAGGGTCCCAGCTGGTCAGAGACGCCTGGTAGGGGCTGGTCTAGGGGAGGCTGTTGTGGCCTCCCTCTGGCGGACGGCATGGGGTCTGGTGGCACCAGAGAGCACTGGTGGATGGCACATCGGCCTGGAGGACGTAACCCTCCTGGGTCTCCTTCCTCCAGTTGAATCTAGAGTTAATACAGGATTTTAAGTGTAAAATCCAAGCACCTTGAAAACATAACTGTTAAACGCTGTAAAGGGCTTCTTAGTTTAGCCTGGATACTCACCACTGTGTGAGCATTGATCTCAAAGAGACGCAGCTTGGCTTGGAGAGTTGGATTTTCCAGCACGCTGTTTCTGATGGTGAAGTAGCTCCTGAGAGTCAGAGACCAACGGCTGATCCGAGCTCTTCCCAGTGTGCAGCTCTGGGGATGGATCCTGCACAGCAGGATGCAGATGGCCTCCACCAGTCTGCTGACGTCAGGCTGTCAGACTGTAGACAGCTGCAGAGAAACAGGAAGTCAGAAGAGCCCCTTAACTTAGTTTCATTTTTGTAGAAAGGTGAAATGATCACGTACCTGCTCAGTGGCATCCTGGAGGTCGGCCGGCTCGGACTTCGCAGGCTGTCGGGGCTGTGAGGTGTCTGACAGGAACTCAAATAGGAATTCCAGAAAGCCCTCATTGACGCCGTCCTCCTTCTCCACGAAGTCGTCGTCCGTCATCGTCCATCATCGTCCATCATCGTCGTCGTCCTCCACCTCCTGGACGTCGGGGTTGTCTGGTAGCTCCTGCAGCACCCGGACGGTCTGGGAGAACAGTTAGTTCACCCCTATGAACTCCCCTGTGGCAGCACAGAACATAAAACAAAATTATGAACACAGTCCAACATACGGGCAGCTTTCTGAGTTTCCCTCCTCCTCAGTACACACCTGTGTACTCCCGTATCCGGGTGTAACTGTCAACCAGCCTCCTCCCGTACAGGCTTTGGGCCAGCTGGTTGACAGAGTCTCCAGGTCCTGGCTGTCCTCCCTCTCCACCGAGGCAGGCCCGCGGTTTTTGTTCCACCTCGAACTGCCCAGTGTACGTGAATAGTCACGTGATATTCGTTTTCAGGCGTTTTAGTCTGGACGCAGATCATTTCTAAAACGATGCTGAAACGCCGTGTGGACGGAGATCGTTTTAGTTTGTTAAAACGTATTAGTGTGGATGTAGACTCAGGGAGCCGCAACAGAGGAGCTGTAGAACCACATGCGGTTCCGGAGCCGACCCTGCACTAGACATACATATAACATATAACACTGCTACACTGTTGTTTGTTTGCTGTGGTTAATCTTTGCCCTACTGTTTATTTTAGCTTAGTTAATAATACCATACTATTTCATTGAATATACTGTGCATTTTTTACATTTAATATTTTGACTCTGCTATTTTTATTGTATACATTGTGCATGTTTATACTTTATACTTACTTTATTAAATATCCCCTTGCGGGATGAATAAAGTATCCATCTATCTACACAGTATAATACTGTCTATTGTTTGTATGTTGCTGTATGCCAAACAACAATGCTTTGTTTGTACATCACTTTGTTTTACTCACTTCCTCCTCATTTCAACTTACTTTCTGTCGTGTCTTTTACATGTGAAATGTCCTAAAAACTAATTGTATATGACTGAGCTACAGCGACAGAACCTAAAGACACATTTATGTTTCTATGTTATGTATGAAGTTTATGTTTACTGTGGGTCCATGTTGCAGTACGCTACAGGCTAATGCTACAAGCTAACATGCTAACGTCCAGAGTCTGTTCCTGCACATGCGTGATCCAGCAGTAAACACCTTTCATGAACGTACAGACAGAATGGACTCTGCTCTCATTACGATGTTCTGGGAGCTTCTTGTTATTTTTATTTATATATATATATATATATGTGTGTGTGTGTGTGTGTGTGTTAGCTGGTTCACACAAAGTGATAAATAGTGTAACGTTGTAACTTTAGAGAGTTACTTTAAAGTTTGACGTAGAAAGAACTAGAAAGATTCTGCTGTAATGTGATGCTGTTGCTCACGTCACTCAGATATTTCACAAAGGGCGGTAAAAAGCTATTTAACTCAGAGAGACTGACGTCAGACGGAGATGTCAGTATTTACTGGGTTTAACATTTATATTTAATAATAATTAATAAGTGTTTAACTTACGATCTCGTAGCTGGCGAGTCACAAACTGAACTGAGCGCTCGGTAGAGAGAATCCAAGATGGCGGCTCCAGATTTCACAGCTGACACAAACAAACCATCTGATTGGATGATAGAAACGTGGATAGTCTGACTGGCTCCTCAAAGTTGAGCTACGTTTCACACCTGAAACAAAGCAGCCGTCTCTGATGTAGCGGTCTCAGCTGTATTATTATTATTATTATTATTATTATTCATATTATTATTATTGTTATTAAAATGTTCTAGGTAGGGCTGTGCCACATCCAATCAATTTCAGCAAACATCCCAGTATGATTTAATGCAAACAAATTATCAAAGGTATCAAACACGCCTACTTTGCAGTTAAATATTTAACCTTTATTCCAACATGAAAAAATAACACTTTGACAAACACGTCAGGACATCTTATTTTTGTCACCCTCACAGGCAATTCAGCATAATATAAGAATATATATATATATCATATCATCATTTTCAGTATAATATAGCAATATATATATCATATAATAATATTCACTATAATATAAAACACACACACATTATTTAATTTGTTGTGGCTCAAGGTGGGGCGGCGCCCTCTATTGACCACTGGTTATTATTATTATTAGTAGTAGTAGTAGCAGGTGAAAGCTGCATGAAGGTAAACATTAAATAAACTAATAACACATGAATACTGCTGTATTTATGGCATTTACATTGATGTTGGTCAATGTGTATTTTTTCACATTCAGAGGTTAAAGCAACAGATTATATGCTGGAAATATCTGTATTCATTAATAAGAGTGTGTTTACTACTGAAGGAAACTACTTCCCAGCATCATGATGATTGGTCACAATCACAACATTTTCCAGACACAATGTCACGATTTTGTCGGCCAGAAACTCAAAAAGCTCAGTCTTGTTGTCATTATCTCACAGAAAGCTTCTCCAATTAGGTGGTACTTTTGTTTTGTCTGTCACTCTGCATCTACCTCCTCTGCCTCATTTTGACCTTGTTTCAGCCTTCAGACTGGAATTCCAGTAGACATCAAACACGATGTCTGTCCTGCTATACTTTGCTGAATAAGCCTGTATCTGCCCTATCTCTGTTGTGCAGGGCTGCTAAGCAGGAGCAATGGCTCCTGTGCCACTACACCCCTTCCACTCAATATAGCTAGAAGTCTGCCATCATTGAGGTGCCGAGCACATTCATTGAGTCTGTCATTCAGCTGCATTGTCATGGCCTGTCTTAGCTCAGACTTCGCATAGAAAACACTGCTGGACTTCAAGGGAAGTCCGTCGCATCTTTGAGTGCCCCTCACAAGGGTCATTCTGATTTTCAGCTGCCCTTTTTCTTGCACGCTCAAGCTTGTTGTTGCTGAACATCAGACGACAGCTTCGGTAATATTTGGCTTTGTTCTTTCTCAGCATTTCTTCAATACCACTTCCGTCGTCCAATCGGGACTGCCAACCAACCTGATTGGCAGTTGGTTAATTGCTTGAAAGAGTGGTACATTTGCAGCAATCATAGAATAACCATCGGTTTCAGGACTACATGCATAATTAGTTGGAGGAGATTTCAACTCTTCCTTTTTAACTGTCTGACACAGACAACATTTTGACCAGTCAGTTTTTGGCGCACAACTCAATGGATTAGAAGTGGACATTTTTGTGTGACGGTTCGGGCCGAGGGGCTATCCTTTTACCACCCAACTGTATAAAATACCTACGCACATTCAGGTATGGGATACAACTAGGTTCAAACATCAAGATGCTCTACACCTAGCCCGATCGTTCATCCAGTGCCATTTAAGTCTGTACACCATCCGGGTAACTAAAGCCCTATTACCCTTGGCTCAGCTGTCCCGCGCTGGCACATGCTGTCAATTCAGGTACGGCTATCTAACTACTACACTACAACTAACTAAACTACTAGCTGGTGTATACACAGGGCTAATTAGATAGCATTTGGGACACTAAACTATACTAGAACTACAGTTAGTAGACTACAACTACAGCAAGTACACTACTTAGCCAACACTGAACCCCATGCTGAGTCTCACAGCAATGATGTCACCAGTGCGCCCTGGTTGTGCTTTGACATCACTCTTTTATAAACAGAATGTCACCTCATATAGCTCAATCAAAACATTTGAATTTGGATCAAAAAGATAACTTGGAACTTGGACTACTACTTCATCCAGCTGAAACCTAATCTCTGATCAAGGAACGACAAAAAGTGTGAATTTTGAGTAACAAATGGCCGCCATCTTGAAAAATAGCGGCCATATTGAATTTGTATTGGTACCATTGAATTTCTCGTGTCAAAAGACATGCATTTTGATGTCTAGATTATTAAAATAACCATTCAAGTTGTACACTGAAAAACCTTTATTCACATTTTGGCCGCCGTCTTGGATTTTCAGGTGGATACCGGGCTTTTCTGAAAGAGTAGAACCTAGGCATTATTCATGCCAAATTTGGTGCTTGTATCACCAAGTGAAAGATTCTTATGGAATATTGACTTCATCTGCCGCACTATCATGTTCTGCAGTCAGACCACAGTGACAACAGCGCCCCTCACTCCATAGACCGGTCAAAGGGAGACACCTGCTGGTGAGTTTGTGAAACTGCATTGGATTTTTAAGAATGTTTTATAGACCATAATCAGAATGGTATGTTGAACATACAATGAATTTGCCGTGACGGGAGGTGCAAACATTTAACAATCAACAACAATCAGTGCAAGTAGAAACATATTAACATTTACAGCGCGATATAAAATAAAGTAAGATTTAAAATAAATGAAATATAAAATAAAGATGAAATATAAAATATAACTCTTACCATAGGTAATAAAGGGTCTAAAATAACAAAAGATTGTTGTGTTTGTTGCATGCCACATTTTTTTGTCTAAACTCACTATTTAAAAAAAATGGAATTCATGTTTTTCAAGGTTAAAACAAATTAGTTGTGACTCATGTTTCATGCAGTACTTTGTGTGTTTCCCTCTATGTTCTGCAGTCAGACTACAGCGCCTCTCACTCCATAGACCGGTCATAGAGCGACACCTGCTGGTGAGTTTGTGAAACTGCGCCGACATTTTTTTGAATGAAAACAGGAAGCAGGAAGAAACCACATAATGTGAAAATAAAGAACAGAGTTTATTCAGTGGAATAAAAACAGTCCTGCTTGTTAAACACACACATGTGGACTCTAGAATGAGTCTGAATGAGGTGGACTACATGTCCCTCTTGTCCCCTTCAGTCCTGATCATGTGAAGCTGGTTGAGTTTAGAACACAGACTGAACATAAAGAGGTTCAGGGTTCGTTGTGGATCCTCAGACCGTCTCCGTCCTCCGTCCTTCTGCTCCGGAGTGTCCGAGTCAGCAGAAACCTTCAGCAGCTCCACGAGTCCTTCGTTCAGGAGCCGTGTTGCAGCCTGTGTGTCTCTGTGTGTCCTCCCCGTCTCTCTCTATCCTGCTCTCTTTGTGTCCCCCAGCTGTGGGTTAGTGTGGGTCAAAGTGCATCTGGGCGGAATGGAGGCGGAGCTGTGAGTAGATCCTTTTGTCCTCTCGTCTGCAGCTCGCCAATCCTGTCCGACTGACGTCAGTGCTCGCTGAATAAATGTCCCATCGGCCTCGTGGGTACCTCAGCAGGGCAGACGGGACCTGAAGTGGGTCAGACTGTTTCAGACCAGATTCTGGAACCGGTGAAGGGTTCAGGGTTCACAGCGCAGCACCCAGACCTCTTCATACTTGTGTTTTCTGCCCAGATAGAGACATTCTAACCCGGTTTTGGCTCCCTCACATGCCCACATTCTCTGCGACCATTAGAGAGGGTCTACCCGAGTGTGGACCTATAAGTACCTCCCAGGACCACTAGTTAGTTGTGTTATTTCGATAGCACATATACTAAAATTGGAACGATACAGAGAAGATTAGCATGGCCCCTGCGCAAGGATGACACGCAAATTCGTGAAGCGTTCCTTATTGCTGAAATTAGGATTTTTTATGAATATTTTTATAAGATTTATTTTCATATTTGGTGTGAAACAGCGTGTGAAGCAGCGCCACCGTGGCCGCTGTCAGTACTGCAGCAGTTGGTACTGCAGCAGCAGAGCGGAGCTCCTTCACTCTGAAGACCTGTCTGTCGTCAGACATTAAACTTTGACATTTCTGCTCTCAGACTTCACCTCGTTATTTTCTCACTTCTCGTGTTGCATGTTTTCTACAAACACGTCAGTTGTCTTTATTTGTCTCGAGGAGACTTTGTGTCCATTAAAAGTGACGTTACAGATGATTAACGTGAGGAGTGTGACGTCTCTGGTTCTCCTCGTTAACTTTAAACAAACTTCTTCTCATCGGTTCAGATGTTAAATCAAATATGTTGTTACGTGTAATGTTTAGTGTGAAAGTGTTTCCACTAAACCACGGTGTGGAAACGTCTTGTTTTAACGTTTCCTGGAATGTGGACGAGAAACCTGCTGTCCAGTAATTGAACTGAAAAGACTCCTGTTGCTGTAAACGTGTGTTTTCCTCATGTAGTTCAACGTTAGAGCCGATACACCTCTAAGACGACAGTCTGTGAGTTCTCCACAAGAAACAGTCTAAACTGTGACACAATGTGTGATTATTATCACAAATATTTGTTATTTTTATTGGGCACAGGATTGTGAGTGAGACGTAAAGAGATGTCAGGCGAAGCAGGAACAGTGATGAGTCTCTTCTTCTTCTTCTTCTTCTTCTTCTTCTTCTTCTTCTTCTTCTTCAGATGAAGAGTCGTGTTCTTCTTCTACAGCGCCGTCAACTCCACGCAGGCACTCCGGATGCTGAGGGGCTCTCAGTGGACCTGGACCTGCTGGTCTGGTGGACCTGGAGGTGAGAGAAGATCAGCAAAGTTCACCTGATGATACGTTCATGAACACACGTCATTAAATTATCTGTTATTGCTGCATCTTAGACCAAGTGATTGCTTATGTTTAATAAAAACATGTATGTTCATTGAAAAATGTCTGAAGATTTAGAAATAAAATAATTGATTTCTAAATCCACCTTTTATTTCTATTCATGCTTTACTCATGGGCCACAATAC
Source organism: Lycodopsis pacificus (assembly GCA_028022725.1). Classification (NCBI taxonomy): domain Eukaryota; kingdom Metazoa; phylum Chordata; class Actinopteri; order Perciformes; family Zoarcidae; genus Lycodopsis; species Lycodopsis pacificus. The sequence continues at coordinate 28,148,160 of CM051689.1, read as the reverse complement.
GGTCATGTTTTGCACTTAACGCATCTTCATCTGGAGACTATATGTCAATAACCCATTAAAAACCCTCCAGTGTGTACTGGACCTTGTCTATGAAGTCTAGTTCATCAACAGGTATCACTGATAGTCAGTCACTATTTTAGTTTCTACTTTTATTGACACTAACAAACTCATTCGAGACATTATAGAACATGTATGTTACATGTTTTACTGCACTTTCAACAATTACAGTAAAATAACACAAACAGGTTATTTTCACACCAACCTTTATTTTGAAGGACGTCACCGGAAGTGCTTTCGTTGCGATTTCCGATGACTTAATAATGTCAGCGGACATTATGATCAGGATCACGAGGACTGATTTATTTATTTAGTTTTACTTTAATGCTCCAAACATGCCGTTAGTCTTTATCGGTGACGCAATTACTCTCTGTTAGTGATGCCATCATGTTATTGATTATATGTGATCATCCTGAATGTTCACAGTTTAGATTTAGTCCAGATCTCATCAGTCCGTTGTTCTCTATTGAGAGGAAACATGATCGTTATTGATCAAAAGCTCAAACCTCTCAGTCACTTATTGGCCCCTCATTCATATCTTTCTATTCTGCCAACTTGTGCCAATTTCTAAGACAATGGGCTTCATCCGCGATGTCCCGCCCCCTCCAATCGCCGTGCGCTGTTTGTCCCAACTGTCCCGACTTGTGTCAAGTCGGGAAAGTGGCGGCCAATGGGATGGCCGCATCTCTCCCAATTTTGAGAATCAGACTCAGACTGTCCCGATTTCTCTCCGCTACCCCTCTCAGCCGAAGCGGAGAATGTCCGGAGATATTTTGTGGACTAAAACAGTAAGTTTGCACCGAAAGGAAGCACCGAAATCTGCGTTGCGTTTCGGTCCGGTAGATACCGGTCGTATAGGAACCGGTGCTATATTGGCACCGGGTTTCGGTACCCAACCCTATTGATGTATTCAAACACTGCTGTTCAGTCAGATCTCTGGTACCTCCTTCCTTCATTCCTTCCTTTCTGTCTTTAGGCTGGATTATGGATTATTACCCCCCCTCCCCCTCCACCTCCCCCCTTCCCACAGCACTCGGCCCCCCTCCACACCTCCCCACTCCAACACACAGCACCCCACCCCCCCCGCGTGTCCCTCAACCAAGTGAGGAAGGAACTGAGGAGGATCAAGGCGAGGAAGGCCACGGGTCCGGACGGGATCAGCTCAAGGCTCCTCAAATCCTGCGCAGACCAGCTGTGCGGGATAGCGGAGCACATATTCAACTTGAGCTTGAGGCTGGGGAAAGTACCACAGCTATGGAAGACATCCTGCGTGGTACCGGTACCAAAGAACCCGCGGCCCAAGGACCTCAACAGCTACAGGCCGGTGGCGTTGACATCCCACCTGATGAAGACCCTGGAGAGGCTGGTCCTTGCCCATCTCCGCCCTCTGGTGAGTTCATCCCTGGACCCTCTTCAGTTCGCCTACCAGTCCGGCATCGGGGTGGATGACGCCGTCATCTTCCTGCTGCAGAGATGCCTCTCTCACCTGGAAAAGGCTGGTAGCACTGTGAGAGTCATGTTCTACGACTTCTCCAGTGCCTTCAACACCATCCAGCCTTTGCTTCTGAGGGACAAGCTGGAGCAGACCGGGGTGGACCACCACCTCACTGCATGGATCCTGGACTACCTCACCAACCGTCCACAGTATGTGCGGATACGGGAGTGTGAGTCAGATCGGGTGTCCTGCAGCACAGGGGCCCCACAGGGAACCGTTCTGGCTCCATTCCTCTTCTCCATTTACACCTCGGACTTCAAACACAACTCTGCCAACTGCCACCTGCAAAAGTTCTCTGACGACTCTGCAATCGTCGGCCTCATCTCCGCAGATGATGACAGAGAATACAGGGAACTAAACCAGGACTTTTTAGGATGGTGCCAGCGGAACCGCCTCCACATCAACACCAGCAAGACCAAGGAGCTGGTGGTGGACTTCCGCCGGGGTAAACTCCCTCCTCCGACACCGGTGAGCATCCAGGGACTGGACATTGAGGTCGTGAACTCATATAAGTACCTGGGTGTTCACTTAAACAATAAACTGGACTGGACTGACCACGCTCACGCTCTTTATAAAAAAGGACAGAGCAGACTCTTCCTGCTGAGGAGACTGAGGTCTTTTGGGGTGCAGGGAGCACTCCTGAAGACCTTCTTCGACTCCGTGGTGGCATCAGCCATCTTCTATGGAGTGGTCTTCTGGAGCAGCAGCATCGCGGCAGCTGACAGGAGGAGACTGGACAAACTGGTGAGGAAGGCCAGCAGCGTGCTGGGGTGTCCACTGGATACTGTGGAGGTGGTGGGAGACAGGAGGATGATGGCAAACTCTCATCCCTGATGAGCCACGCCTCCCACCCCATGCAGGACACTCTGGCAGCTCTGCACAGCTCCTTCAGTCACCGGCTGATCCATCCCCGGTGTCTGAGGGAGAGGTACCGCAAGTCCTTCCTCCCCGCTGCTGTCAGGCTGCACAACAAGCTGCTCTCGGGAGACCACTAACACTTTGAACACTTTGAACATTTGACTGAACATGAACACTTGAACACTTTAATTCACTTGAACATGAATATGAACACTCTGAACACTTTAATTCATTCACCTGGTGCAATATCTAATCCGTGCAGTATCCCGTGCAATATCCAATACGTTTAAGTATTATCTCACATTTTACATTTTTACTCCGTCTGTATATACTGGTATATGTTGTATTCTTCTTTACTGTCATATTTTTTTATTACTGTTTACTGTTTACTGTATTATACTACTTGATTTTTTATCTTCACTTCATTTTATTACTTGTGAGCAATGCTGCTGTAATCCTGTAATTTCCCCACTGAGGGACTAATAAAGGATTATCTTATCTTATCTCTCTTATCTTACTTTTATCCCTCCTGTGTTTCTTCAGTCTTGCCTTTCAGTCAGAGCCACAGGGATTTAAAAACTTTTTTTTAAACAATTATTACTGATCAGTTGTTTTCTTGAAGTTTCATCCCACACTTCCAGGAATATAATTCTGGTGGACAAATGTGAAATGTTGGTGAATTATTTTATTCTCCTTACTCCATTTTTTTCTTCCTCGTTCTCCTCTGTGGCTCACACCATTTCTTTACCTTTCTTCCTTCCGACCTTCCTTCCTTGCCTCCTCCTTACCTCTTCCAGCCATCTGTTCTTTCTCCCTTCTGTCCTTCAGCCCCCCCCCTCTTTTTTTCTCCTCCTGCCTCACTCTGTTTCTTCCTTCCTCACAGACGCTATCCTACCTTTCATTACTAATCTATGTATTCATTGCATACTTTGTTTACATTTGTATGTTTTTTTCAGCCTTTGTTTCTTCTTGTCCATCATGGTTTTATATTTTGTCCGTTTTTATAACTCTTTTCCATTCCTTCCCTCCAATGTCCCATTTCCTTAATACCTTCCTCTACGTCCACCCATTTGCCTTCCTTTGTCCTCTTCTGTTTCTCTTTCAAGTTTTTCTTGTTCACCTACTTTCCTCTTACTACCTTACTTTCTCTTTGCAGCCATTTGTTGGTCCATATTTGTTGGAATGCTGTTAATGCTGTCTCTCATACTGAAATGCTTGTGATGAGCCTGTCATTTAATAACCGGTTTGTGTTTATCTAACATTATGATTCTGTCTCCTCTCCCCTTCTCCCCCACACCCCATTTCAAAATAAAAGCCCCAGAGAGTGAATTCCAACTGAACTGCTTGTGATGAAGCCTGTCATTTAATAACTTCTGTTTATGTGTGTCAAACATTATGATTATGTCTCCTCTCCCCCTCCCTCCCCCACCCTGCCCCACCCTTTCAAAATAAAAGCCCCATGGATTAACTGTATTTAAACAAGCTCAAAATTAGGCTTTTTTGTTTAAAAAATGAATGCTCTAACTACTACTGCGACAACTACTACTACTGCTGCTGCTAATATAGTATTACTACTACTGCTACTACTACTACTACTATAACTTTTGCTGTTGCTACTGTGGGGGAATATTTCTGAAACTGTTCGGGAGAGAAGTGTAACGTGGTTTCAAATCAATGTCAAATGAAAACAGTCTTGATGAAAGATCAAAGATAGTCAATTTATTTGCTTGCAAGCAAAGAGAACACAGTCTCACAGATACATCGCCGTCATCTGCTAGAGGTGTTCTGGCACTCAGTTGAATACATTGGCATTTATACATCGTCAGCATACTGAAACCCTGCCTTGTAGACAAGATTAAACAAAAGGGCAGGATGGAATATAGTGAAGGTAATGAGAGGTTTTCCTTTGAAGCATAGTGTCCTGTTCTCATGAAAAACCAAAAGTGTTATACAACGTATTTACAATTCCTTTGTATTCAGTCTGTCTCTCCATGAACCATGCATACACTCAGCCAGTAGGAGTTTAAGTCACAGCATGTGGGGGCTCCTTACCCCTAGGTTGTCTTGACTTAGCATGCGTCTGGAGGGAGCCATGTGTCTCCTCTCGTACTCAACAAAGAGATGAAGAGAACAGAAACCATTTGCACAGGATCTCAAATTGCAAGACCCCCTGGACCTACAACCAAATGTTCTAGGTTCAAACGAGGTTTGTGATGCAAATATGTGGTTCTTTATCTTGAGGTAAAGATTTATGATACAGCAGACGCTGTCAGACTAAGGACAACTAATACAGAGAAACAGTGATAAACATTTTTACCCATTACACTACTATTACTACTACTGCTACTGCTATTACTGCTACCATCAATATTATTACTACCACTATTACTTATACGACAACTGTTACTACTACTACTGCTATTCATGCTACTAAAAGTAGTAATACTACTACAGCTATTAGTACGACTGCTACTAGTACTACTACTACTGCCATTACTATTACTATTACTATTACTACTACTACTACTGTGATATTAAATACTACGACCAATACTACAGCTATTACTATGACTACTGATACTACTTCTTCTAATTACGAATACTTATACTACTAATAATACTTATACTACAACTACAACTTCTACTACAAATATCACTATTACTACTAGTACTTATTCTCATGCTACTAATACTTCTACTAATAATACTTCTACTACAACTTCTACTACTACAAATATCACCACTGATGAATTTTTTTGAGCCACAGAAACTGTTCAAATATCAAAATGTTCAGCTCTTTCAGGAGAAGTGTGATATGACTTTTCATATTTGTAATCTTTAAACTTTTTGAATTATTAAGCTTTAAGCAATTTGTTTTTGAATTGGATATCTATTTTCAGTAATGTTTTTGCGATTAATTTCAGTTTTCAGCATTCCAACGCATTTTCAGCAGGAAATGCATTTTCTAGTTTTTCTTCCTATCCTTTCATACTTCTTTCCTGATCCATAACCTAGTGATGTGTTTTAATATTTGTCATTTTCATTCCCCATCAGTGCTGCTCAGAGTCAAACAACACTGCTCTCAAAACTGGAGGCCCTGCAGTGCCACTTTACCTGGGCTCTGGTTCCCAAGACCAATTTTTTACGTCTCAGCGACAAGCTGGTGGACATCGGCACGGAGGAGGGAAACAGCTGGCTGGGTCACATTTACAACCTGAGGGGGTTCGTTCAGTACAAGCTGGGCTTCCCCGAAGATGCCCAGAGTTTCTTCAACAAGGCTGCAGAGGCCTTCCGCCAGATGAGAAAAGCAGATGACGGTCCCTGGTTAGTGGTGAACTACGGGAACCTAGCTTGGCTGCACCACCACCTGGGAGACCAAGCAGAGAGCGAGGCTTACCTGTCCAAGGTTGAAGCCCTGATGAAGAAATACCCATCTCCATCGCAGGACGAGCTCCATGCAGAGATCTACGCTGAAAAAGCCTGGACCCTGATGCAGTTCAGCACAGACAGAAAGCTGGTTGCAGATTACTTCCAGAAAGCCATCAGGATGCAGCCGGACATGGTGGAGTGGAACACCAGTCACATACTGTACAGCAAGACAGATGACGTCTTGGAGAAAATGAGAGTCGCCAAGGAACAGGATCCAGAGAACTTGTCCCTTGCAGTTTATTACCTTGCGCAACATGCAGAGAATGGAGAAAGAGTTGAGGATGAAGCACGTGAGTTAGCTAAAAAGGTTTTGAGAAATCCTGTCAGCAACTACAGTGGTTGGAACACAATACTAAGGATTTACAGCCACTATGTATCTATTGATGAGGCCATTGATTTGGCAGAGGAGGCTCTGGAAAACCATCCAGATGTGCGTTATCTGAAGAGATGTGCCACACTCTACTACAAATGGAAGATCATTCTTTCCAGCGACAGTCGCCCAAAGCAAAGCATGATAGACAGAGCAATCAGTCTCCATGAGGAGGTGATTTCTCATTACCCTCATTCTTCATTTGTGAAGAAAGTAGACCTCGCAAATATATACGCGAAGTCCAATCACGGCCAGACTAAAGCTGAGCAGATGTACCAGGAACTGCTAGAAAGTGATCTGGAACCTGCAGACAAACAGCTGCTTTACAACAACTACGCAAAATATTTATACTTCGATCGACAGGATCAAAACAAGTCAATAAAATATCACATGAAGGCGGCAGAGATACCGCACCAATCCTACTTTCGTAGGAACAGCATAAAAAATCTGGAAGATTAAAAATACACGCAGGGACTCAATGTGGAGAGAAATAGAGTTGTTTCTGGAAAACCTGCAAAAGCCATAGTGGTTTCTTTACAACACTGGTCCTAAATCTGAAAAAAGATGTATTGCATTACCTAAAAACAATATGAGAATACTTATTAATTGAGCTGTATCCTTTTAAAAGGCAGGTGTCTTCATGTTTTTAGACTTCAGTAATTAATGGAAAACAAAAGCTTAAAAAAAAACAATTATATAAAAAACCTATATATTCGTCGGAAGTAGTACACTCGATTTGTATGACAGGCTGAATCATTCAATAGCACTGGTCTTTTAAATAACATCCACTATGATGTCTAAATGTCATTAGAATTATTCAACATCACATGGTTTATTACAATAGATTTTGATCAGATGTTGTGTTTATTATATTCCTGTTATGTGTTTTTTCCCTCTTAGCACTGTATTTTAAGTTTATGTATGAACATTACTATTACTACTACTAGCAGTATGTGAAATCTGCTTTGCTGTATTTCTTTGAGTCGTGGAATATAACATTCTCCAATAATGTAATAGTTAATTTGATGCCTGTAACCTGAATATCACAGCAGATGCAGCTAATTGTATGTATAGAAAGTATGTCAAGCTGTGTCTCCATAGAACACAATTACCTATCAATACTATTAAATATACAATGACACTAAGAACTCTTTAATTTGTGGTTTTTTTTGCTGGTTACTACCGTACTTTCCGGACTATAAGCCACTACTTTTTTCCCCACGCTTTGAGACTGCGACGTATACACCCGTGCGACTTATATGCGGATTTTTCCATAGCTTGAACAGTTGCTACCAGCAACCCCCCTGCTACCAGCTGTTACTGACAGGGTTGCTACAATATGGATGAAGTACCTTTGACCTACCTCTCACTAGGACTGTTAACAAAAAAGGTTGATCGGCAAGATGCTTTTAACAGTACATGTCCGACTCGCTAGCTTCTAAGCTAATTTTAACATTACGGCCAATGGGGAAATGCGCACCGCGATTAGCATTAGCGAATATATAATACATCTTTGTACATCTTTTCATGCAGACATACTTGCATTACAGACTAAGGTCTCTCACGGCTACCAAACGAAAAGCAATGAGGCAATAAGTGTTGTTGCTCATAGCTCTGAATAGCTGTTGTGCTAGCAGCAACTGGCCAAGCCAGTTAGCCGTAAATGCTATTCAGAGCTATGAGCAGAGAAGATCAGCTTTTTCTCAAGTCTGCCAGTGGATCCTAACAGCTCGGAACAGTGTGAAATAATCCACCATCAGCAACGGGTTCCGAAAGGCTGGGATACTACGAGATTAAGGGGACAGAGCAATGCGTGTTTTTGTGTGCGTGTTTTTGAGTGAGAGAAATAAATGATCTTGTCCGGAGTCTGCATTTGGGTCCTTGAACACACCACATCATGTACCGGTACCTTCATGGCTGAATGGCTGAATAACAACGAATGGCTGAGATAAAGCAGACTATGAAAACACACATATTACTCGCATGCTGTGGGGTGGGGGGGGGGTACAGTTAGGTTACTCACTAGTCATAGTGGTCACTAGTTACTCGCTAGTCATGCTCGCTACGAGCAACAACAGTTATTGCCTCATTGCTTTTAGATTCTAATGAGAAGACACGCTGCTTCGTTTTACTTCTTCCGTTTGGTAGCCTTGAGAGACCTAAGTCTGTAAGTATGTCTGCATGAAAAGATGTACGAATATATATTATATTCGCTAATGCTAATCGCGGTTAGCATTTCCCCATTGGCCGTAATGTTAAAATTAGCTTAGAAGCTAGCGACATGTTATGATGTTCAGAGAAGAAGACAACTTTCGTACTGTTAAAAGCATCTTCCTGTTCAACGGGGACACCTGCGGGGACACCTGCGGCTTATAGACCAGTGCGGCTTATCTATGTACAAATTCTTTTTTCTTTTAAAAATCAGCTGGTGCAGCATATATACCGGTGCGCTCTATAGTCCGGTATACAAGAAATTCATGTACTCTACACAATCTTGCAGTCCTCTTCACAGGGCGCTGATGGATGTTAGTCAAACTACAGCTCTTGGAAGCTACTGCCAAATTGAATTTTTGGTTTTCAGTTAAACAGCCGTCAGTGTGAAGTGGTAACCAAACAGTAACCAGGTTACAAGGGAAGATGGCAGCAGAGTGTCATAATGCAGGTGTCTCCAGGTAACCGCTGTCCCCGCTGTTCACACCAACACTCTGCAGACGGCCCCTGCTCAAAATGTTCACATATACTATAAGTGTGTTTAAAATAATGCACACCAAGTTAATGTTTCCATTTGATGGGAGGGTGCAGCCAAAACAATGTGGGAGCTTGGGTTTGAATATTTCCCTCAGTGTGGCATGAAGGCATACTTCAAAATGAAGAAAAAACTGTTTCTATCTTTGAACCAATTTAAAGGAACAGTGTGTGACATTTAGTGGCCTCTAGTGGTGAGGTTGCAGATAGCAAGCAACAATATGACCCTCAGCTCAGCCCCTCCTCCCTTTCTAAACCTATCGGAGAAAGTGATAGGTATCTTGAGGGTTTTATTACTGCAAAGAGCTACTTTTATCAATACTCTGTTCTTTTTCATGACAAATTATTGCTTTGAAAGCATATATAGAATTTTAAGATAAGATAAGATAATCCTTTATTAGTCCCTCAGTGGAGAAATTACAGGATTACAGCAGCATCGCTCACAAGTAATAAATGAAGATAAAAAAATCAAGTAGTATAAATACACTAAACAGTAAACAGTAGCAAAAAAATATGACAGTAAAGAAGAATACAAAATATACGAGTATGTACAGACGGAGTAAAAATGTGAAATGTAAGATAATACTTAAACGTATTGGATATTGCACGGGATTGACAGTAAGAAGACTATTAAATATACCAGTATATACAGGCGGAGGCAGAGTAAAATGTAAAATGTAAGATAATACTTAAACGTATTTGATATTGCACAGGATTGACAGTAAAGAAGACTATTAAGTATACCAGTAAATACAGACGGAGTAAAATGTAAGTGTAAGGTAAATACTTAAACGTATTTGATATTGCACAGGATTGCATGGATTAGGTATTGCACCAGGTGAATGAATTAAGTGTTCAAGTGTTCATGTTCAGTCCAAATGTTCGTGTTCAAAGTGTTCAAAGTGTTAGTGGTCTCCCGAGAGCAGCTTGTTGTGCAGCCTGACAGCAGCGGGGAGGAAGGACTTGCGGTACCTCTCCCTCAGACACCGGGGATGGATCAGCCGGTGACTGAAGGAGCTGTGCAGAGCTGCCAGAGTGTCCTGCATGGGGTGGGAGGCGTGGCTCATCAGGGATGAGAGCTTCGCCATCATCCTCCTGTCTCCCACCACCTCCACAGTATCCAGTGGACACCCCAGCACGCTGCTGGCCTTCCTCACCAGTTTGTCCAGTCTCCTCCTGTCAGCTGCCGCGATGCTGCTGCTCCAGAAGACCACTCCATAGAAGATGGCTGATGCCACCACGGAGTCGAAGAAGGTCTTCAGGAGTGCTCCCTGCACCCCAAAAGACCTCAGTCTCCTCAGCAGGAAGAGTCTGCTCTGTCCTTTTTTATAAAGAGCGTGAGCGTGGTCAGTCCAGTCCAGTTTATTGTTTAAGTGAACACCCAGGTACTTATATGAGTTCACGACCTCAATGTCCAGTCCCTGGATGCTCACCGGTGTCGGAGGAGGGAGTTTACCCCGGCGGAAGTCCACCACCAGCTCCTTGGTCTTGCTGGTGTTGATGTGGAGGCGGTTCCGCTGGCACCATCCTAAAAAGTCCTGGTTCAGTTCCCTGTATTCTCTGTCATCATCTGCGGAGATGAGGCCGACGATTGCAGAGTCGTCAGAGAACTTTTGCAGGTGGCAGTTGGCAGAGTTGTGTTTGAAGTCTGAGGTGTAAATGGAGAAGAGGAATGGAGCCAGAACGGTTCCCTGTGGGGCCCCTGTGCTGCAGGACACCCGATCTGACTCACACTCCCGTATCCGCACATACTGTGGACGGTTGGTGAGGTAGTCCAGGATCCATGCAGTGAGGTGGTGGTCCACCCCGGTCTGCTCCAGCTTGTCCCTCAGAAGCAAAGGCTGGATGGTGTTGAAGGCACTGGAGAAGTCGTAGAACATGACTCTCACAGTGCTTCCAGTCTTTTCCAGGTGAGAGAGGCATCTCTGCAGCAGGAAGATGACGGCGTCATCCACCCCGATGCCGGACTGGTAGGCGAACTGAAGAGGGTCCAGGGATGAACTCACCAGAGGGCGGAGATGGGCAAGGACCAGCCTCTCCAGGCTAGCTGTTGCTGTAGCTGTTGAGGTCCTTGGGCCGCGGGTTCTTTGGTACCGGTACCACGCAGGATGTCTTCCATAGCTGTGGTACTTTCCCCAGCCTCAAGCTCAAGTTGAATATGTGCTCCGCTATCCCGCACAGCTGGTCTGCGCAGGATTTGAGGAGCCTTGAGCTGATCCCGTCCGGACCCGTGGCCTTCCTCGCCTTGATCCTCCTCAGTTCCTTCCTCACTTGGTTGAGGGACACGCGGGGGGGTGGGGTGCTGTGTGTTGGAGTGGGGAGGTGTGGAGGGGGGCCGAGTGCTGTGGGAAGGGGGGAGGTGGAGGGGGAGGGGGGGTAATAATCCACAGGGGATGCAGATGACGGGGGTTGCAGCAGCAGGGAGGTCTGGGTGGGGGGAGGGGTGAATGGCTGGTCAAACCTGTTAAAAAATAAGTTCAGCTCATTCACCCACTTTTGGTCCCCCTCAGGCTGTTGGTTGGGCCCCTTGAGCCCAGAAATCGCCTTGAGGCCCTTCCAGACCCCGACGGTGTTATTCTGCTGCAGCTGGTCCTCCATCCTCATCCTGTAGACATCTTTCCCCTCCCTGATCTTCACCCTCAGCTCCCTCTGCACAGTCCTCAGCTCCTCTTTGTTGCCAGATCTAAAAACCCTCTTCTTCTCCTTGAGGAGGGCCTTTATCTCCGGAGAGATCCAGGGTTTGCCATTTGAGAAACACCGTACAGTCCTGGTGGGTACGGTGTTCTCAACACAGAAGTTAATATAGTCCGTGATGCAGTCGGTGAGACCATCGATGTCTTCCCCATGGGCATCACTGAATACCTCCCACACAGTTGTCTCAAAACAGTCCTTCAGAGCCTCCTCGGCTCCATCAGTCCATCGTCTAACTGTGCGGGTCACAGATGGCTGCTTCTGTGCAAGAGTTGTGTACACAGGCAGGAGGTGCACCAGGTTGTGGTCAGATCTGCCCAGGGGAGGGAGAGGTGATGATATGTATGCCTCCTTGGTGTTGGCATAAAGAAGGTCCAGTGTTTTCTTGTCTCTGGTGTGGCATTTGACATACTGGGTGAATGTGGGCAGAGTGGAGGACGGAGGGGCATGATTAAAGTCCCCAGAGAGAAGGAGGAGGGCATTGGGGTGTTGTGTCAACAGCCTGCTTGTCGCCGAGTGGATGACGTCACAGGCCACTTCAGCGTCAGCAGAGGGGGGGATATACGCAGCCATCACAATAACGTGCAAAAAATCCCTCGGCAGATAGTGTGGCCTCATGCTAACCGCTAACAGTTCAATGTCCGCTGTGCAGGTCTGCTCCTTAACAGTGATGTGCCCAGAGTTACACCACCTATCATTGACAAACACTGCCAGGCCTCCTCCTTTCCTCTTACCGCTCTCCGTTGTCCTGTCCGCCCGTATGATGCGGAACCCGTCCAGAGTAGCGTGTGTGTCCGGTGTTAGCTCGGTTAGCCACGTTTCCGTAAACACCATGAGGCTAGACTCCCGGTATTCCCTCTGATGGCGAGTTAGCGCCGCTAGCTCGTCCATCTTGTTGGGCAGAGATCTCACGTGTCCCATGATGATGGAAGGGAGAACGGGTGTGTAGCGTCTTCTCCTGGCGCGACGTTCTGTCCCCGTTTCTTCCTCCTCAGCTCGCGGGGAACAGCGGGTCTCTCGTCGGTTAGCACCGCCGCGTCCCGGAATGCTAACAGCTGGTCCCTAGCGTAAACAACAGGACCATGGCTGCACGCTGGATCCCCAGACACGGAGGTGAAAATAGCAATAAACAGCAGGTAGACCACGACAAGCTCGACGTGTCTAGCTGCCATAATGCACCGATTAAGAACGGTAGTTAGTATAAGAAAAAAAGAAGCGAAAGAAGTACAAAAAATAACATAATATAAGAAAAAGCTAAGTAGTGAGCGGAGCTGCTGTAAAAGGCAGCCACTCACGCGGCGCCGGAACCGGAAAATCGGGAAGAGATTGAGAACTGTTCTTATAGCACCTATGCAATTTTAACTAATATATTTGAGTACCAGATTTTTGGCTTGTAGTACCTGTGTGGGTTTACATGCGGCTCTTTTGAACACCTTTATAGCTATAAAAAGAAACTCAAAGCACATGTCATAAAAGAGGACTAACCCAGGAGTAAGCAAGACCACAGAGCTGCCTGAGGTAGAAAGTAATTCAGCAATGTTGGGATGAATTTTGGGTTGAAGTACGCATTGGAATCACCAATTTTCTCAAGCTCTTGCCTCTGAATAATAGCCTCAAAATGATGTTGGAATGGTGTTGGTCCCACATCATCCTAGCAACAACAAACAAAGTTTAGTTTTATTTCTTGAGTGTTACATCTTGAAAACAAATGCAAACCCTCTCACCACTTAAGGATGGTTGTCCTTTAAACGTTTGCAATAAATATGCATGTGAACAGAGTCCTGAAAAAGGCTTCCTTTATGCTATATGTAAATCCAGAGTTAGAGTAGATCAGTTTCATTTCACAGAATGATTAGGTTACAATGCACAAAGTCTTGCTCCACAATGGTTGTCATCAATGTCACAATGTCTCGCTTTCGTCAATAACCTCTGGACATTTTGGAAATGTTTTTCAACATTACTACCACTGTGGGAACTGGAGAAAACCACAGCAGCACTGATGAGAACTTCATCCATCTTGTTGATTGTTGATTTTCATGAGTGGAAAAAAACATGGGTTGCTTAGGCAATTCCTGAGAGAAATATTGTTCCTCATATTAATTTTTATCTGCTGATGAGGAGCCCTTTTCTGTCGTTGTACAAAGGAACTG